>JBBPBX010030902.1:0-34880 GCA_038048925.1 Garcialebias charrua
AGCACACAGACATAACATAAAAATTTTAAAGACCTATATGTGGTCTCCTTTAATACACAAAATAATTCTTAGATAATTAATTATACCCTTTTTAATTCTGCCATTTTTAACTTTCGTTTTGAACGACCGGTTTCTGATAGAAGTTCTGAAGTCCACGCCCTTCAACGATCTGTTTACGCCCTCTGTAACAGCCAGTATCTGTAATGTGTTGTTGTTTTAAAATTAGCTCTTTTTTTATTACTCATTTGACTTACTGTTAGTGTTAGCTTAAGATAACTTACCGAAACCCGTCTGAGCGCGCCGCAATTTGCTGCTCCTTTTAGCATTAGACCACCCGAATCCGATGCTAATGTTAGCTTGTTCCTCTTCCGGTGTTCGCCAGCTCCGCTCGTTGCACGCGGAGATTTTGGGAGTTATCGCTGTTCCAGTCAAGACAACACAAAGTTCACCAAGTGTCTCCCGTAAATTAATCCGTAAGGAGAAGGTCCTCGCTGCTGCGAGGCTGCTGCGAGGCTGCAGCGAGGCTGTACAGTTGAAGCTCCGCTCCATCGCGCCAGAAGAGGGTCCCGTTGCCGCCGGTCCCTACGCCGGGGGTCTGCTCGTTTAATTTTTGCCGGCTGCACGTTGGGAGCAATCGCAAATACACAAAAAATTGAACTCAAACATAAAAATAACAATTATTTATTTCATTTCATTTATTCATTTGGTGGTGACCAAAGTGCATAACAAAAAACAGTGCAGTACTTAAAAAGACATTAAAAATCAAGAAAAACACAACATAAAAGCAAAAATAAAACTAGAAATGTCACCACATATTTAATTACCAAAAGCCAGTTTGAATAAAAAAGTCTTAAGCTTTGATTTAAAAAGGGCCAAGTTCAGTAATCTGGCGTAGTTCAAGTGGGAGTGTATTCCAGAGTCGAGGTGCGGCCGCAGAAAAGGCACGGTCACCCCAACGTTTATATTTTGTCCGTGGAACAGAGAGCAAGAGGACCAGAGAGCAAGAGTTGGCTATCTGACCTCAGAGACCTGGAGCGGGCGGGGAAACTTAACAACTCCGTTATATAAGTAGGAGCCAGGCCATTCAGAGCTTTAAAAACAAATAATAAAAGTTTAAAATCTATCCTAAAACGGACAGGAAGCCAATGTAGTGAGAATAAAACAGGTGTGATTTATAAAGCCATTTAAAAAACCACAGCTGCAACAAAGTGCTGTACACATGAAGTTAAGAACATATAAACAAAAGATGAGATGAAATCATGAAAAACAACAGTCATGTGTTTAATACAGAAGTGGGTTGAGCCTAACCAGGGGTTGCTAGGTGAGGGGCTGGACTCAGGTTGTGGCAGATTGGCTGCGGTTTGTGACGTCACAAACCGCAGGAAGTGAGAAACCAACCGTTTATATCACAGACAAATAAATCTACTTAGAGTAAATAAACCACTGGGTGCATTTCTTTGGCCTTAGGACTGTTTTTTTTATGAAGTACATACCCAAAGTTGAGTAAAAAAACATTAAAAAGTGAATTTTGCATGTGGTCCCCTTTAAACAATAATAATCTTCAACCAACTGTACAAAATGACTAACTCTAATTTTCTAACTAATTTTTTTAGTTTAGTAATTTTTTTAACACATTTGTTTTGATCATTTTCAGTAAACATTGACTTGGCATTTTTAACTACATTCTCCAAGCCATTCCATAATCTAATTCCCTGGATTGAGGTAGAACGTCCCTTCAAACTAGTTCTGAATTGTGGTTTTACAAACATCTCTGTCCCCTTAAGATTATAACAACTTTGTCTTTTAACAAAATGCATTTGGATATTTAAAGGTAATGCATTATTCTGAGCCCTATACATAACTGATAAAATATTATAATCAACCAAATCATGGAACTTCAATAATTTCAGTTGATAAAATAATGTACTGGATGGATGACAGTAATGTTTTCTAGTGATAATTCTTACAGCTCTTTTCTGTAATACAAAAATAGGCTTTGTGATTGTTTTACACGCTTTCCCCCAAACATCAATACAATAGATTAAGTGTGGAACAATGATTGTGTTATACAACAAATACAGAGCTTTATCATTCAATAGGTCTCTGACTTTGTACAGTACTGCAATCGATTTAGCTATTTTTATTCTTACAGAATTTATGTGTTGTTTCCATGTCAGTTTGTCATCAATGATAACACCCAAAAACTTCACCTCACTCACTCTACAAATCTCAACACCCTCAATTTTGAGTGGAACATCAACAGTTTTCTTTTTATTACCGAATATCATGTAATTAGTTTTTTCTAGATTTAATGATAATTTATTTATGTCATAATGTCAAATATGTCATAGCTTTAGTAGTATATGTAGTATATTTAGTTCAATATGTGCTTGGACCAAAGCTATTTATTTTATATGTGAATGACTTGGTAAATGTGTCAGGACTCCTTCAATGTGTACTTTTTGCTGATGGTACCACATTTTTCTGTTTAGGTGAAGATATAGAACAAATGTTGGAATTGATAAAGACAGAATTTGTCAAGATACAAACTTGGTTTAAAATCAATAAATTATCATTAAATCTAGAAAAAACTAATTACATGATATTCAGTAATAAAAAGAAAACTGTTGATGTTCCACTCAAAATTGAGGATGTTGAGATTTGTAGAGTGAGTGAGGTGAAGTTTTTGGGTGTTATCATTGATGACAAACTGACATGGAAACAACACATAAATTCTGTAAGAATAAAAATAGCTAAATCGATTGCAGTACTATACAAGGTCAGAGACCTATTGAATGATAAAGCTCTGTATTTGTTGTATAACACAATCATTGTTCCACACTTAATCTATTGTATTGATGTTTGGGGGAAAGCGTGTAAAACAATCACAAAGCCTATTTTTGTATTACAGAAAAGAGCTGTAAGAATTATCACTAGAAAACATTACTGTCATCCATCCAGTACATTATTTTATCAACTGAAATTATTGAAGTTCCATGATTTGGTTGATTATAATATTTTATCAATTATGTATAGGGCTCAGAATAACGAATTACCTTTAAATATCCAAATGAATTTTGTTAAAAGACAAAGTTGTTATAATCTTAAGGGGACAGAGATGTTTGTAAAACCACAATTCAGAACTAGTTTGAAGGGACGTTCTACCTCAATCCAGGGAATTAGATTATGGAATGGCTTGGAGAATGTAGTTAAAAATGCCAAGTCACTGTTTACATTTAAGAAAATGATCAAAAGGAATTTGTTGAAAAAATATATATGAATTAGCATAATGTGTATTGTATCAATTATTAGTTATGTATTAGTATTAGAAAATTAGAAAGAGTTAGTCATTTTGTACTGCTGGTGAAAGATTATTATTGTTTAATCTGATTGTTTGAAAAAAGGGGCAGATATAATAAGATTTATTCTTCTTTCTGCTACCTTTCATTTTTTTACATTGTGTACGTATCATTAATGGGATTGTCTTGTATTGTGTTTCTTTTGTAAAAAAATGAACAAATTTAATAAACATAATAAACAATATGTCATAGCTTTAGTAGACTTAATAACATATGATGTTAGCCAGCATTTGTTGGAATTTATTAATTGGCTCATCTTTGCAGCTCTTCAAAGAGACGCCGTCTTGATGAGCCCAATGACACAGATGAAGCCATTTCGAGGGACTCAACATTCATTCCGGACCAGTCTACAGATGAGACTATCAGCACCGACTCGGGCACTACTGACAAGGAGTTTGGTGAATTTAGTTTTGTATTTATTTTGTCTTGTTTTTGTTTTGTTTATCTTCCACAATCTGAATATTAACATTGATGATGATTATGATTCATCATGCCAACAGAAAGATGTCTATGTGTTTCAGGAAAAACAAGCCCCCAAAGCCCCCAGGAAGAAGCTCTCTCCTGTCCAGTTCTAAGAGTGAGTTTGTCCTACTTTATTTTGGTGTGCATCTTTGTAAGGTACTACTTTTGTCCCTTAATGCAAATTCATGTGATGGCATGACCGTATGTAACCCATCTAATCAAACAGAGGATTAAGTCAAATTTGGTTATACTGTATAAGCAAATTTTCAGATTCATGTTTTTTTAAGCTTCATTTTGACACCTGGATTATTCTGATAATTCAAACATTTCCAGAAATGTAGATTAATTTATCTTTTTAATTACAATAATACATTATTATTTGAATGTTAATGAGAAATTGGTGTTATTATTTTTTAAAGAATAAACCTAACATAGTATTTGAATATTAAAGTTTTCAAGGTGGAAAGAAACAAAATCTTTGCAGGTTGCTGGAAATATCTTACTCAAAATCATTTTTTTAATTGATACATTTTTTTCCATGGTTCTACACCAACTTATTGCACTGATTGCACTGGTGTTTCTAAATTTTTTTGTTGGTTCACCAGCACAGTTAGTGCACCCAAATTTTCAACCGCGTCATATTTAACATGATAGTTTTACAGGTTCTCTCTTTATTTTATTTATTTATCTGGCTTATATTCCACAATCTTAAAATATGATTCATCATGCCAACAGAAATATGTCTTTGTGTTTCAGGAAAAACAGGACCTCAAAGCCCCCAGGAAAACTCTCCCTCTCCTGTCCAATTCTGATTGTGTGTTCGTCCAACTGCCTGCTCACGGTAGGAGATGTGCCCATCACAACATTTCCCAAAGACATTTTATGTTTAAACATTTGAAGTTGTAGTGGCTCCCTCATTTTTCATGGTGCCCAGTAGTATACTCTCCATTTTTCATAGCAAAAATTGTTTTTATTTTGTTGATGGTGTTTTAAATTATTTTTTTTTAAATATGTTTATGTTTATGTTTATGTTTATTAAATTTGTTCATTTTTTTTACAAAAGAAACAATACAAGGCAATCTCATAATGATAGTGTACAAGATGTAAAAAAATGAAAGGTGGCAGAAAGAAGAATAAATCTTATTATATCTGCCCCTTATCTCCAACAATCAGATTAAACAACAGTAGTCAAACCATGTAAACAATAATAATCTTCAACCAACTTTTTCCAACAGTCAGGTTAAACAATAATATTCTTCAACCAACAGTACAAAATTACTAACTCTTTTTAATTTTCTAACTAACAGTACAAAATGACTAACTCTTTCTAATTTTCTAACTAATACAATACACATCACGTTATTTCACATATATTTTTTTAACACATTTGTTTTGATCATTTTTTTAAATGTAAACATTGACTTGGCATTTTTAACTACATTCTCCAAGCCATTCCATAATCTAATTCCCTGGATTGAGGTAGAACGTCCCTTCAAACTGGTTCTGAATTGTGGTTTTACAAACAACTCTGTTCCCTTAAGATTATAACAACTTTGTCTTTTAACAAAGTGCATTTGGATATTTAAAGGTAATGCATTATTTTGAGCTCTATACATAACTGATAAAATATTATAGTCTACCAAATCATGGAACTTCAATAATTTTAGTTGATAAAATAATGTACTTGATGGATGACGGTAATGCTTTCTAGTGATAATTCTTACAGCTCTTTTCTGTAATACAAAAATAGGCTTTGTGATTGTTTTACACGCATTCCCCCAAACATCAATACAATAGATTAAGTGTGGAACAATGATTGTGTTATACAACAAATACAGAGCTTTATCATTCAATAGGTCTCTGACTTTGTACAGTACTGCTATCGATCTAGCTATTTTTATTCTTACAGAATTTATGTGTTGTTTCCATGTCAGTTTGTCATCAATGATAACACCCAAAAACTTCACCTCATTCACTCTACAAATCTCAACATCCTCAATTTTGAGTGGAACATCAACAGTTTTCTTTTTATTACCGAATATCATGTAATTAGTTTTTTCTAGATTTAATGATAATTTATTTATTTTAAACCAAGTTTGTATCTTGACAAATTCTGTCTTTATCAATTCTAACATTTGTTCTATATCTTCACCTGAACAGAAAAAAGTGGTATCATCAGCGAAAAGTACACATTTAAGGAGTCCTGACACATTTACCAAGTCATTCACATATAAAATAAAAAGCTTTGGTCCAAGTACAGAGCCTTGGGGAACTCCACATGTGATATTACAGAGGTCAGATCTTACATCATTTATTTGTACAAATTGTTTCCTATTTTTTAAGTAGCTAGATACCCACTGTAATGCTGGTCCTCTAATACCATATTTGTTCAGTTTTTCAAGGAGAATGGTGTGATCAATAGTATCGAATGCTTTTTTTAAATCAACAAAGATACTGATACAATGTTGTTTTTGATCGACAGCAGTAGTTATTTGTTCCATTAATTCCATGAGAGCCATTGATGTAGAGTTTTTTGATCTAAACCCATATTGACTGTTGCTTAGAATATTTTGTTTATCTATAAATTGGTCTAGTCTGTTCACAAATAGTTTTTCAAGAATTTTTGAAAACTGTGGTAACAAGGATATAGGTCTATAATTGTTGAATACACATTTATCACCATTTTTAAAAAGAGGAACGACCTTAGCTACTTTCATATTATCTGGAAAAATTCCTGTTGAAAATGATAAGTTACATATGTATGTGAACGGCTCAATAATATGGCTCATTATGTCCTTTACAAACATCATATCCATGTCCACCCAGTCTTTCGATCTCTTGTCTGTAAGATGTTTTACTACATTCATTATTTCCTCTTTGTTAGTTCCATTTAGGAAAATACTATTTGCACAACCTGTAATTGAGTGGATCATATTTTTATCTACTTTTGGTATCTTAGCTGCAAGGCTTGATCCAACATTTACAAAATATTGATTAAATCCATTAACAATTTCATTTTCATCATGAACTTCATCGTTGTCTTTTACAAAATATTTTGAAATACCAGTTTTTGCTTTATGATTCTTCAGTACACCATTCATTACTCGCCATGTTGCTTTCATATCACCATTAGTTTTATCTAATAATTTACTATAATATTCTTTCTTATGTTTCCTTATAATCCCTACTAATTTATTTTTATACTTTTTATATTTTTCTTCTGCGCTCTGACTTCGTAATTTCAAGAAACATGAATACAAATAATTCTTTTTTTTACATGCATTTCTTAACCCTTTTGTCATCCATGGTTGATCATTCGTATTTCTCTTTGTGTAATTTGTTTGCACACAATTCTTTACATACAGGGTTTCCAAGATATTCATAAACTCATCATATGCTCTGTTCGCATCATCAACATACACATCATTCCAGTCTTGTTTATCCAGATCCTCTTTCAATTTTTCCAAAACTTTTTTTGATGTGTTTATGATCTTTTTCTTCGTTGTGACTGCTTTTGTGATATTTTGATCATTTTTAAAGATTGTGAAAACTGGTAAATGATCACTTAAGTCGGTCGTTAAGATACCACCTATCACATCCCCATTTGTTATATTTGTGAAAATATTATCAATTATTGTGGCACTATGAGTTGTAATTCTTGTTGGCTTTGATATCAATGGATACATATTTAAACTGTACATTGAGTTTATAAATGCGCTTATGTATATAATCAAGTGTTAACTACAGTTGTAATTGGGAGTAGTAATTGCATTGCTGCTGAAACCATAAAATAAACGTGTTGAAGTTAAAGAATACCTTTCATTTTTTGACATTACAGAAAATGTTTGACTGTTTTGACAAGACATATGTTATTACGTTTGTTGGTTAAATTTGATAACGGGTTGGAGAAAATCTAATTTTACGAAAGCATGCTTGTCAGGATTTCTTAAATACAAGTTTTCTTAAAATACAATTTCTAATCTTATTATAGGTAGTCTTTGAAACAGCTGTAGAACTAAAAATGAGTAAAAGTTTTAGGGGATGTATACTAATTTTAAGCATCACACGCTTACTTTAAGACAAAGCCCACCCAAAATTGTAGTAAAATATTGCTAAGAATGAGATTTTTGCAGCTAGGTTTAAGATTGTTTATCTTGTAAAATGATCAAATGTCTTATTTTTAGAAATCGTGTCAAGAAAATTTTCACTTGTTACCAGATCTTTTTGCTTATTTCAATCCAAAAAAAACCTAATTTTAAGTTGTTTTAAACTTGTTTTCAGAGTAGACTTTTCTCCAGTGTACTACTTTTGAGCATCAGAATCTTATTATAAGACACGAAAAGCTCACAATTGTAGTAAAATATTGCTCAAAACTAGATTTTTGTAGCTAGTTTCAAGATTCCGCATATCTTGTTTTCACTTGTTACCAGATCTTTTTGCTTATTTCAATCAAAAAAAAAACTAATTTTAAGTTGTTTTAAACTTGTTTTCAGAGTAGACTTTTCTCCAGTGTACTACTTTTGAGCATCAGAATCTTATTATAAGACAAGAAAAGCTCACAATTGTAGTAAAATATTGCTCAAAACTAGATTTTTGTAGCTAGTTTCAAGATTCCGCATATCTTGTTTTCACTTGTTACCAGATCTTTTTGCTTATTTCAATCAAAAAAAAACCTAATTTTAAGTTGTTTTAAACTTGTTTTCAGAGTAGACTTTTCTCCAGTGTACTACTTTTGAGCATCAGAATCTTATTATAAGACAAGAAAAGCTCACAATTGTAGTAAAATATTGCTCAAAACTAGATTTTTGTAGCTAGTTTCAAGATTCCGCATATCTTGTTTGACTTGAACAAAATGTCTTATTTTAAGAATCTTGTCAAGTGAATTTTCACTTGTTCCATTGGCAGATTTTTTTGCTTATTTCAAGCAAAAAAGTCTTATTTTACATTTTTTTTCTTATTTTTAGAGGGGCATTTTTTCCAGTGTATCTTGACCACGATCTGGACTCTTGGAGCTGTTGTTAATTATTGGAACCAAGCCGCACTCAAGCAGAAGAGGAGCCGTGCTCACGTGTCACGTGACCCTGCTGCACCTCCGACCCCCCCTCCCTCTGACGTCAGTGCAGCCTTTGCATCACCAACTGTGATTAAACTCTGCAGAGTCTCAGCGGACGTTCCCCTTTTTCTGACAAGTGGCAGATAATAAACTTTTTTCGTTCACTCCTGTGTTGTGGTTGAATTTCCGGGTCCCCATTGTGAATCATTACAGCACAATCTGGCCACAATGGACCCGTCACACACACAGGAGTGGCGTTCAGGAGTTGAAACTGCAATAAATAGATTGGAAACAAATATGCAGGAAATGATGAATATATTAACTAAACCCTCCGCAGCTACGTCCACACCTCCTTCCCAGCACATGGAGGTCTCACCTCGTTGCCAAGCCTCCCCAAATCATGAACCACGCTTAACGCCTCCCGAGATGTTTAAAGGTGAGCCAAACCAATGTCGACCCTTTATCACCCAATGCGAGATTCACTTTGAATTACAGCCTTCCTCCTTCCCTACTGATCGGGCCAAGGTCGCCTATATTATCTCTCTACTTTCTGGCAAGCCTAAATTATGGGGAACAGCAGAGTGGCAGCGAGACTCCCCGATTTGCTACAACGTCAGAAACTTTGCCAAGGAGCTCATCAGGGTGTTTGACCCCATCCTGCCCCAGAGAGAAGCAGCAAGGGGCATATTCAGGCTGAAACAGGGCAAAAGGAGGGTGACTGAGTATATTGTGGATTTTCACACCTTGTCATCTGATTGTAGATGGAATGATGAAGCTCTTTGCGACGCTTTTCACCAGGGGCTCAGTGATGAGATCAAAGATGAACTCTCCACCCGAGATGCTCCCACTGACCTGGAGGAGTTAGAATCTCTCGCCACGAGGATTGACTTGAGGATTCAAGAACGGAGGCGAGAGAGGAACTTCACCAACCGACCTCTGTACAATGTGTCTGAGTCTAGACCCAGTCCCCAACCAGCATCAACATCCCCTCAGGTGGTCTCATCCCAGGTAACAGAACCCATGCAGATTGGAAGATCCCGGTTATCTGCTCAAGAGAGGGAGCGTAGACAAAGAAATGGGCTTTGCTTCTATTGTGGAGGAGTGGGCCATTTGCTGTCTCGATGTCCAGTAAAAGACCAGGCTCAGTAGGCAGGAGGTTCCTACTGAGTCAGAGAACCAAGTCCTCCATGTTGTCAGTACAGGCCACTCTCTTGAATAAAAATAAAAATAGTGAAAGAACAGTCTCTGTGTTTGTTGATTCAGGAGCTGATGCTGAATTTATGGACTTAGAATTTGCTAAAGCACACAATATTCAGATTCAACCGACTGTTAAAGAGCAGGAGGTCTTAGCCATTGATGGTCATCTTATTCATAAGATCACCCATGAGACTGTTCCAGTTAAGATGGTCATTGCAGGCAATCACCATGAAATTATTTCATTTTCAGTAATCAGATCCCCTGAAATCCCAGTTATTTTGGGGGCTTCATGGTTAAAGAGGCATAACCCACACATTGATTGGGTTAAAGGGCAGGTCCTAGGCTGGTCTCCGGAATGCCTTTCCACCTGTCTATTACGGGCTAATGTTTCTGACTCAACCCCAAACCAAGAAACCTTCCCTGACCTATCCAAGGTACCTCTCGAATACCACGACCTCAAGGAGGTGTTCAACAAACATCGTGCTACCTCTCTTCCCCCTCACAGACCTTATGACTGTGCCATTGACCTTCTTCCTGGTACTTTTCCCCCTAGGGGTCGTCTATACTCTTTGTCTGGACCAGAGGACCAAGCTATGAGGGATTATATCAATGACTCGCTCAGGGCAGGTATCATACGTCCTTCGTCTTCTCCAGCAGGTGCCGGCTTCTTTTTTGTGGGTAAGAAGGATGGGTCCTTAAGGCCGTGTATTGATTACAGAGGACTCAATGAAATCACATTAAAGAACCGTTATCCTCTTCCCCTCATGAACACTGCGTTTGAAGCCATTCAGGGTTCTACAATCTTCACTAAACTTGATCTCAGAAATGCATATCACTTAGTTCGAATAAGGGAGGGAGATGAGTGGAAGACTGCTTTTAACACCCCTACTGGTCATTATGAGTATTTGGTGATGCCCTTTGGGCTTACCAATGCACCTGCAGTGTTTCAGACCTTAGTAAATGATGTTCTTAGGGATATGATTGGACGATTTGTCTTTGTTTACCTGGATGACATTTTGATTTTTTCCAAGACCCAAGCTGTTCACAGAGAGCATGTTCGAGCTGTGCTTCTTCGACTCCTGCAGAATAATCTCTTCATCAAGGCAGAGAAATGTGAGTTCCATCTCTCCACTATTTCCTTTCTGGGTTTCACTATCTCTCCTAACAAGATCTCCATGGATCCATGTAAGGTAGAGGCCATCCAGAGTTGGCCCACCCCACAAAACATTAAACAGCTCCAAAGATTCCTAGGTTTTGCAAACTTTTACCGCCGGTTCATCAGGAATTACAGCTCTGTTGCTTCACCCCTTCATGCACTAACCTCTTCTAAGAAACCCTTTTGCTGGACTCCATCGGCCGATCAAGCCTTTTCCCATCTTAAGAAATTATTCACGGCTGCCCCCATCCTTCTCTCGCCTGACCCCTCTCGTCAATTCATTCTTGAGGTTGACGCATCAGGTTCTGGTATTGGAGCTGTCCTCAGCCAAAGAGGCATGGATAACAAGACTCACCCATGTGCTTTTTTTTCCAGAAGCCTTTCTCCAGCCGAGAGAAATTACGATGTTGGAGACCGAGAGCTCCTAGCGGTGAAGCTTGCACTGGAGGAATGGAGGCATTGGCTGGAAGGAGCTGAGGAACCTTTTATTGTGTGGACTGACCATAAAAATCTTCAGTACCTGAGATCTGCCAAAAGGCTCAACCCGAGACAGGCCAGGTGGGCTCTATTCTTTAGCCATTTCAATTTTGCCTTGTCTTACAGACCCGGCTCCAAAAATATAAAACCTGATGCCCTCTCTTGACTCCATGAGACCCTAGAGGAGGAGGGAACTGAGGTGATGGACTACATCCTTCCCGCGTCTGCACGATTGGCAGTCACTCGACTGGACCTGGAGGGAAAGGTCAAGCAGGCCCATCGGCAACACACTGTGCCTAGTGACTGTCCCAAGGATCGTCTTTTTGTCCCAGACAACCTCATCACTGAGGTACTATCATTTTGCCACAGTTCTCGACTTTTCTGTCACCCAGGTATTACCAAGACCTTGTCAGTGGTTCGAGACCGTTTCTGGTGGAGGTCCATGCTTGCTGATGTCAAGGAGTTTGTTTCAGCTTGTCGGGTCTGTAGTCGAGCTAAGTCTACCCGCCGACCGCCTGCTGGACTCCTACGACCCCTTTCCATTCCTCACCGTCCTTGGTCTCACATATCCATGGACTTCATTACAGGTTTGCCCCTCTCCAAGACCTTTTCTGTTATCCTTACTATCGTTGACCGCTTTTCCAAGATGACTCACCTAGTCCCCCTTGTCAAACTCCCATCATCAAAGGAACTGGGAGAGATTCTCTCCCGGGAGGTGTTCCGGCTCCACGGCCTCCCAGTGGATATTGTGTCAGATCGTGGTCCCCAGTTTGTTTCGCAATTCTGGAGGGAGTTCTGCAGTCTATTGGGTGTCAAAGTGAGTCTGTCCTCAGGTTTTCACCCCCAAACTGATGGGCAGACTGAACGGATTAACCAAGAGGTGGAGACTAAGCTCCGTTTACTGTGCGAACAGGACCCTGCTAAGTGGTCACAGAACCTTCCTTGGGTGGAGTACTCCCTCAACTCTCTTCCCTCTTGTGCCACTGGTTTGTCCCCATTCTACACGGTCTATGGGTTCCAGCCGCCCGTGTTCTCCTGTCAGGAAAGGACAGCCAGGGTCCCTTCTGCCTTTGCTGCTGCCCAAAGATGCCAACGGATATGGCGACAAGCACGCAAAGCCCTACAAAGAACCTCTGCTGTGTATTCCAGGTCTGCTAACCGGCGGCGTACTCCTGCACCCACGTACCAGCAGGGACAGAGAGTGTGGCTATCTACCAGAGACCTCCCACTCCGTGTGGAGAGCCGCAAACTCGCCCCTCGCTTCGTTGGACCCTTCCCTATATCTAAGGTGATTAACCCTGTGGCAGTTCGCCTCAACCTACCCCGGACCCTTAGAGTCTGCCCCACCTTTCATGTGTCCCGTATCAAGCCACTTGCCACGTCCCGACTCTCGCCCCCCTCTGGACCCCCTCCGCCTGCCCGGTTCATCCAGGGTGGTCCTGCCTACACTGTGCGGCGTCTCCTTCGGTCCAGGAAATGGGGCAGGGGGATGCACTACCTCGTTGACTGGGAGGGATATGGACCTGAAGAACGCTCATGGGTGCCTGCTCGACATATCCTTGATAAGACTCTCATCGGGGACTTTCATCGTGCCCATCCCGATCAGCCTGGTGGTCCATCTGGAGCTGGACCTTGAGGAGGGGGCATTGTAATGATTCACGTTCATGTCAAGTCATGCTGTGTTTTTGGGGTTGTCCTGTCTCCTCTCCTCATCAGCGTGATTCAGCGCACCTGTCTGCTGCTCTTTTTAAACGCACTCCAGACTCTGCCTCCCTGCCAGATTGTCTGATCGCCTTGCGCCTGAAGAAATCCAGCGTTCTGTTCCTGACCTTCCTGTGTTTTGACACTCTTCATGTTCACGGATTCTCCCCTCTGCCTTGCCCTCAACGGATTATTTCTGCCCATCGGATATCTGGACCTCGACTCTCGCTCTGCCTACTGACACCGACTCTCGCTGAAACCCCACGGATAAGTACTGCCTCTTTGCCTCTCTGTGTATGACCCACGCCTGTATCTTGACCACGATCTGGACTCTTGGAGCTGTTGTTAATTATTGGAACCAAGCCGCACTCAAGCAGAAGAGGAGCCGTGCTCACGTGTCACGTGACCCTGCTGCACCTCCGACCCCCCCTCCCTCTGACGTCAGTGCAGCCTTTGCATCACCAACTGTGATTAAACTCTGCAGAGTCTCAGCGGACGTTCCCCTTTTTCTGACAAGTGGCAGATAATAAACTTTTTTCGTTCACTCCTGTGTTGTGGTTGAATTTCCGGGTCCCCATTGTGAATCATTACAGTTTTGAACACTTTTCCAGCCAAAAGAAATTAATCTGTCAGAGTCTAAAAATGGACAATATGCAACATGTTTTATGAGCACAGAAATATGAATTTTAAATCTTTCAGAGACCGGAACGAGCCACCAATATGTAGTTAAACATTTATGAGTCCCAAAATGTAATTAAACACTTATGGGTCACCAACCTGTAGGAAGTTTAGGTTCTGGTCAGTTTACTGACTTTACCATATTCCAGGTGTGGGTGAACTTCGAAAGAAATGAATGGATGGGCACCGATGCCCATTGCTCAATGGTTGGTCCCGACAGGTACCGCCGAGACGCGGTCCTCCTGCCCCTGCACCTCGAGCAGAACAGTTCGAGACATGCAAAGAGTCACACAAGCTCCAGAATAAAGGCACAACGCCTCCGCGCTCTGAGGAGACTGAGGAAGTAAGTGGTTTGTTAGAAGATTTAAGTGTTGCAGAGACTGACTGACAGTGGACAATGAGTGGTGTTATCATTGATAATAACACAAACAACATTGTCCAACCTGGTGAAGCGATGTGCAACACTGTCTTTTACAAAAACTCAGAGCAGACTGTTGGTTCACATGCGGATTGGCAAAATGTCACTATACCATCTGTTATATGTGTCTAAACTTGACTCATTCCCATTTTTGGTTGGCCAGGATTTTATAAATCGCTTCGACGCAATTATAAATTATGGTGATCAGACGATGTGGGTCACGGTGAGCAGTCCACTGCCGATCGAGGTGCCTCCACAAGGTCAAGACACTGGCTGTCTGTCAGCGGGTACCGCAGAAGTCACAAGGGGTTCCCCAACCGTGAG
The DNA here is from genome assembly GCA_038048925.1 of Garcialebias charrua. NCBI lineage: Eukaryota > Metazoa > Chordata > Actinopteri > Cyprinodontiformes > Rivulidae > Garcialebias > Garcialebias charrua. The sequence goes on from JBBPBX010030902.1 coordinate 14,826, forward strand.
CACAGGCCCGGTAAGTGAACCTTCACAAACAGGTGAGACAGAGGAGACCCAACAGTTGGACCAGACATTGGCCCAACAAGAGGACCTCCTCTGCGAGCTGACACATTCAGCACTCACCGAACACTGCCTACCACAGGTAGAAGAAGGTGTGGAGATCCAAGGATCCCACGCCAAAGGCGCTGTACTGTCCCCTGGGACAGGTAATTCGGCTATCAGCCAAGCTTTCAATGAAACCTAGGTTCAAGAGGATTTGAATCTAGAACTACTCAGAAATGACTTAGTTCTTTCAGACTCAAAGAGCACCTCTTCAGTCAAGAAGTGGGAAAACACGCACCACAACGACAGTGACCCGTCGCAGTCTGAACAATCAGACACACCTGCAACTGGGCCGACAGTTGTGGCGCGCCTGACTTACACAGAAAGAGGCAAACGTAGAGGCAAACGTAGGAAGAAACGTTGGTTGAAACGTAAGAAGAAACGTTGGCTGAAACCTAAGAGGTTCCTGTGTACTGTCTACTCTCAGCTACGCAAACAGCTTAAACTAAACAAAGGCATCCTAACTAGTGCCAATGGACGGACGTCCTCACCTGTGTGCATGGTCCCCCATGACCACAGGGGGGTGATGTTAGGTCATGCCCTTGACAAAGACAAAGATTTCAATAACCCTACAAACAACAAAGTTCTCGCAAACACACAGACTTCATGGGAAAATAAGGTCGTCCAAGCACAAGATAGTAAATAAACTAAATGGTTTAACTATAATTTTTGCGAAAAGAAACGTCTCCAGCTAGAACTAGAACTTAGAAACGCTATCTAAAACCCACAACGAAAACTAACCTTAACAACCGTTTAAATCGGTAGGATTTCATTGACATCGGTTATAAAGCTAAGAACATTTTTTCTTGTGTGTGACACGTTGGAATCTGACGACCGAGTGAGTTTGAAGCAGTAAAACATTGTTTTCTAGTTGCTTAATTGCTACTTTTGTTGTTGTTGAAGTTGGTATTGTTTTCTGAACACTCCCAGCCAAAAGCGGTTTGATTAAGGTAAGTTGAAGACACATGGATTTAACTATGCCAACATACTGTTCATTTGTTAATCTCAATCTTTGAAGAATCGTTGTAGATTAATACTACTTAAGGTACTATAATCTACACTGATCTCACAATCATTTAAGTAGGACCGATTCGATCGTTTCTATTCTAGATTACCTATTCATTTTAGATGAGATTCGTCATAGACTTCAAAATTGTTAAGGGAATACCAAATATTGCGTCATTTGTCTTAAAAGACAACAGACATTTAGGCCAATCTATATTTTCTTTTCTATTTTAGTTTAACTTTAAACTAAGTTATGAATGGAGGAATAGTTTGGAAAGAGAGGCCTTCGTTACAGAAGCTTTCCTGAACCTTCTTTAGGTATAGATCCCTATATCTGATTTTTTTTTTCAGCATTGATCCACCCCTCAATTGGTAATTGTAGCTGATCTAAATCATGATAGTTTACATACCAGGTGCATATAGGTGTAGTGGGCATGACCGTGTCCACTTTGATACACCTGTGTATTTTTGAACTGTTCCAGAGATGACCTTTACTGACCTCTCAGTAAAACAAGACATTTACTACAAATTATTCCATTAGTTGTAATCTGAGAACATAGTCACCAAAAGAGACTATTTCTATCTTTGATTTTATTCTAATGTAAGCAAAAGAATAACTTTTGTCATTTTCATGATGTGTGCTTTTAAGCTGTGTTATTCTGTAAGAGTTAAACTGTGTCACTTCTGCACATCACTGGGTCCACTGCTGGGTGAAAGTTGAAGACTCGGGTCAGAGAGACCCGGCCGTTTTGTTTAGAAAGTCAGAAGACAGTTAATCCGTTGTTTTTATGAGAAGGGCTCCAGCACTCTCTGTCTTTCCAAAACATTTTCACTCTGCTGTGAATTTCACCTTGAATCTTGATAACAACAAGTGAACTCCTCGCTGGTCCACGGACCAATGAAAAAGACACAAGTCTCACTCCTCTCATGATCTTCTTTTAAGTTCTAAGTTTTTGCTGAAACGCTTCAGAGTCTGCTGGGAACTTCAAAGAGATGTGAACTTTCCCAAAGAGCTGGATGGACGTTTAGTCACACGCTAAGGGCACGTCATCCAGTTAAGGACTAATAACATGCTGTTATAGTCCACTTAGAACGAGCGTAAGCTCAAAACTTTGTTTATTCCTTCCTGGAATAGTTATCTTGAAGTCAGAGGCCAGTAGCTGACATATTTTCTGATGGTTGATGCGGATCCCAGGAGACGTTGAAAACGTAAACGAGGACCGGCTCGGACGGGCTGGGCCTGAAGGACTCTGTGCATCTGAAAGGCTGGTGTCATCTCTTTATCAGACTCGTCGTCAAAGGTAAAGAGCTGTTTACAAACGTACCTGGATTTAGCAGAAGTCGGATGAAAAGTGTCACTTCTGGTAACATGCTCAAGACAATTTCCTTTAAACCATCTCTCCATTCTTTCCTCCTATCTTTTTTTCCCTCAATTCTAAGCTGGAAACTAATTAAGTCATAGAGCCTCAGACTAAATATGTTAACATCCTGTATTTATGTCTGTTGTGTTACAATTTAAATGTGCTGACGTGTTAAATTGCAAGAAAGTGAAATCATGTCAATCAAGTGTAATGGTGTTAATTTAGTTGATTTATTTTAAATAAATGGTAGTGTCTTTGACATACCAACTAAGTTAACGTGTCCATTGTCACTCTATGGCTTTATTTATTTATCCATCATAAAGATCACAGAAATATTGGGTAAACTGAAAAAGAAAGAATCCGTGAAATTACTATTCAATCTGAATGAGTAAATTAATTAAGGTAAAGAGGTCAGTATTAATATTGACCTCCTCATAATCCTTTACATCTGGTGGCACCGTACCGGTTTCTGAAAGTTTATTGATAAATCTGTGGTCTCTCATGAACTGTAACGTCATGTTTGCATAATAGGATCCGAGTTTTAAACTCTGAGGATAATAATTTTGGCTGGAAGTGTTCAAGACAGGCAGATTCTGCATGTTTTTATCATTTGAAGCTGAGAAATTGTTATTCGTTCAACTCTTTAACACGCTGTTGGAAGCTTTTAGGTGAGGTCTTGTCAGCCCGTGGTCTGTGGGGGTTCTGGTTCCGGTCCAGTTCACACAGACTCCTGTACAAAGCTTTGTTGACCGCCGAGTCAAATTGCCTGAAAAGCTGTTATTAACATCAACAAGATTGCTGTGCTGGTATTTTACATGTTAGAGCAGGTCAAAGAAGCATATTACTGTTAGAACGTTGTCGGATAGTGGTTCTGAAACCCGAATTCTGCTCCTTTAAAGTGGACGGAACCGACCTGAACGCGGCTCCGAGGGAGTCCGTGTCGTGTTACAGTTGACGTGCTGGTTACTGAGCGTAGCTAAGTTGTGCCTGTTTTAAATGTGATTGCCATGTTTCAGAGTTTTGGGGAGTTAATTTGAAGCGTTTGAGATGATTAAGAGTCTATAAAGTTGCGCTCTGCTGTGCTAAGCTAACGTTAAAACGACGTGTCATACATGTTTGTTTATGAGCTGTGATTGGATAAAAAGAGAGTCGTGATCTGTCAATCATGTCTCGTATCTGTAAAGCGCTGATTCGCTGAGGTGGGGGACGCACGTCAATGCGGCCAGCCCATTTTTGTCGTCATTTCCGGCACTGCATTGGTTGATGGTAATCAGTGATGGGAATAACGGAGTTACAAATAAACGGCGTTACAAACGGAGTTCTTTTTTTCATTAACGGGTAATCTAAGTAGTTACTATGTCTATCGTTACAACGCCGTTACCGTTACAAACACTAAATGGGGGTACGTTACTTTCAGTCTTCCGCGCGCAGGCTCTCATGCTGTTTGTTTACGTTTTTTCCCCTTGGTGAGGGAGGGTGGAGGGGGAGGAAGCAGAGGGGAGGGAGGGTAGGAGCATAGACGTGGGAGCAGAGGGGAGGGAGGGGCGAAACAACAAGGATGATGCTGATTGGCTAAGGTAGAGTGTCAGGTAGAGGTCAGCCAATCGGTTTTGTTGTTCAGCTCACACACGCTGCTGAAACAGAAGTCTGGCAGCAATGGCGAGTCTGGAGGGAAAGTTGGCGTTTTCAAAGTGGAAATACAGAAATTACTTTACTCTCCTTGAGGTAAAAGGCAAGAACGTGCATGTGAAGTGTACATTATGTCCCGGAGCGTCTACGTCCGTCGTAATCTGATCTGATGAAGCATCAACTGCTCAGGTAATTCAGCTTTTCAGTACTGTTTTAAAAGTACTTCATATTGTGAAAATGGTTCTTTTGTTTTTAAGAAAATACTTGAAGAACCAGTTGTGTGAGGGTTTGATTTTATTTTACACTACAAAGCACTTATTTTAACTGTTTACTTTTATTTCTAAGAAAACACTTGAACAGTACAGGGTGTACATAGAGCTGAAAACACAATTGTTATATTATTTTGTTAACCTGTATTTTGCAATGAAGAAAAAACTTGAAGTATAGTATGTCAACCAGTCATGTTCTGTTGAGGTGCTGTAATTATTTCTACTTAAAATTCGTAGATATATCTAAACTTAAACCAACCAAACAAACAATAGTTACTTTCCCTGGTAACTAATTACTTTTATAGGTGAGTAATTCAGTTACTAACTCAGTTACTTTTTGGGCGAAGTAACTAGTAACTATAATTAATTACTTTTTTGAAGTAACATTCCCAACACTGATGGTAATAAAACTACATTCACCATGAACGCTTGGGAAAAGAACTACATGCGTTGTGATTGATTGGTTGACGCGTTGCGTCGACCCGCCCTTTTCTTGTTGTCATTTCCAGGTGCTGCACTTTGTGTGACCGCTCACACGCTCACACGCACACACACAAGGCGAACGGAGGTTTCACTAGAAGTTTAAAAACTCATTTGAAGCCATCTACACTGTCTAACAACATAAATTTGTCTCTGACAAGAACGTGGTTCGAGCAATTATCACGGACACACTAGAAACTAACTCTAAAAGGTTGTTTTTAGTTTAAATACTGAATAGAAAAATCAGTCTCCTCGTGATAACATTAAGACTTGAAGCTGCCCCCTGTTGGTTAAAAGACGTTAACAGATGAATTTGCTCATAAAACATCTTACAAAGTCAGCATTTTTATGGTGAAGTACCAGCTCTAAAATTGTTCTGTACACAAACAATAACTCCTGTTTATTTTAAATAATTTTTTTTAGAATAACAGAGGTACAGACAAACATTTTTGCTTATTTTAAATACAAAAGAATTTAAAATAACAAACAAAAATACACTTCTCACTCCAGATACATTCTCTTGGAGCAAAATTAAACAGGATCTGCTAAATTTTAGTGTTAACAGTGCATTTATTTGAAATCTTTAAATAGGTGTTTGGGTGAAAGACAGAAAAATTAAGCGTGGTTTAATAGTAATTGTTTTAAAAGATAAGTCTATTAAGTTAATACGGCCACAAAGGCTTTAACTTAGAACATTTTTCATTGAAGGTAAAACCTAAAATAAATAAAAGGTTCTGAATGAATAAAAGGCTTGTTTATAGATTACAAGGATAAAACCAGAAAGCTGTTTTAGTGAAGTAACTCAACGCTAAGAAAACATTTATTTGCATACACTATAATAAATACCATCTTATTGATTCAAACAAAATCAATACAAAACGATGGCAGAAAAAGAAGAAGTGGATAAGGATTCTAGTCTGAGGGATCTGGTCACAGATTCAGACCCAAAGTCGGGTCCTCCTGAATCAGATCCCGAATCAAATCCTGAATCGGACAAAGAGTCTGATGCAGTCAGATGCAGAGTCAGATGCAGAGTCAGATGCAGAGTCAGATACAGGGCCAGTGGACCCAGATCCTCAAGGCCTGGATCAAAAGCCTGGAAAACATAAGCCTGACTGTATTGATGAGGTTTTAGGGCAGCTTGCAAAAATGTTCACAGATTATGGTAAAAAGGTGCCTGAAATGACTCCACTAACATTAAACGCTGAGCTGTCAACAATGGCAAACAGTGGCTCAAAAAAGGAAGCAAAAAAGGTCAGTATGGAGCGTTTAGCAAAGCTGGCCCTGTTACTAAAGGCCAGGTTGGACCAGGAAGTCAGAGTAAATTCAGGTCTAGAGCATGATCTGAAGCGTGAACAAAGAGCGCACAAGGCGGATAAGTCAGCATTCAATGTTGACTTACAACTAGCTCGAATTGAAGCTGAAAAGCTGTAGGTGGAGGTTCTGTCACTAAAACAGTCTCAGATGGACGGTGCAGCTCAAATGGTTTCAAACAAAAACAACATGAGGCGGTCATTCTTGAAAAAGATGAACTCTACAGTCGGTGTTGTGAATTACAACGCGAGGATATAGACAACAGCGCAGAGTTAAAAGAGTGTAGGGAGAAGCTGGCCTCAACTGAATACAAATTAATCAAAGAAAAGAAAAAACGTCTGGAATTAATTAAAGGTCAGTCTCCAGATAAGCCCAGAACACCAACACCACCGCCTAGAACACCAACACCACCGCCTATAACATCAACTCCATCGCCTAATCCACCACGCCGTCCCTTAGGGCCTCTAAAACCAACAAACCCACCGGATGTGCCGGTGGGTGGATCTGATAAAAACCCACAAACTCCTCTTTCAATGGCTGAACTACGGAATATGGCTAAAAGCATTCAAACCTTCGCTCCAGGCCCATTGGGCTCACATGAAACCAAGATCTATCTCGATTACCTTGATTTTCAGCTTCAACGCTTCCCAGAAGCTACAGTTGATGATAAAATCTGTCTGGTAAGGTTAACCTCGGACAGGACAGTGCATGCTTTCATGAAGCGTCAACGGGACGCCGTGATGAAAGACTACAGTCTTTTATGTGCTGCGCTGATAAAGGAGTATACTCCTTGCACGGGGCCCGATGGCATCATAGCGGCGGCGGACGTCAAGCAAGGTAGGAATGAGCACCCAAGGTCATATTATGACCGAATATTCCGTGCCTATTTCGGTGACAGATGCGAACCAGAGATGGAGGAAGAGGTAGGGTTTAAATATATCTTCAGCAAAAATCTTTGCCCTGACATAAGAGAGAAAGTACATGTCAGCGCAAACTACAAACGGAGGTCCATCGAAGAAATAAGAGAGTGCGCGATAGATGTTTTTACAGGTCGCACACCAAACAAAACACCCTTTGAGGTGTGTCCTGGTGAAATGGTCAAATCCAACTCACTAGAGCTGGAAGGGGCACGGAAACCGACACCCTATCCTACAAAGGGTGAGAAAAAACAGAATTTTCGACCTCGACCTAACAGACCACGTAGTGAAGGTGCCCGCTGGAACTATGAACCGCAGTGGCTCAGACAAGACCCAGAGTTCGGAAAACGATTTCAAAAGGGGGGCGCACGTCCTAAAGATAAGAAAGATGGTCACAAAAGTAAACCATATCACAAAGGGGGGTCCCAACAGGAACCCCCAGGTCAAGGACAAGCCCCTCCTGCCCCTCGAATGGAACAGTCCGAGACAGGCAAAAAATCGCAAAAGTTCCAGAAGAAAGGCCATAATTCTCTGTCCCCAGAGGACATGGAGAACATACGTCGGTTGTTAAAAGTGTTGGATAATACAAGCAATGATAACAAACCTGGAGTGATGTGTAGCACTATCGTTGATAGTAAGTCAGAGCACGCAAATCACGACAGTCAACAAGACACTGATGGTCAGAATGCTGACAATCAGGATAATGACAGTCCATACATTGACAGTCCAGAGTGTGTCGGTCAACAAGACGTTGACAGTGACCATGACATTATTGTCACAGACTCTAACAGCCCCTCATCAAACAAGGGGGGGGGGAACTCAACCATCGACGACAGTGACCCGCCACAAACTGAAAACTCAGACACGTTGGTGACTGCACTGACGGTTCAGATGAAGAAAGATTACACAGTCAGAGGTCAACGTAAACAGAATGATTGGCCGAAACCTTTAAGGTTTCTGTGTGACTTTGAAAAAAGGGGGGAGGCTATGAAAGCTTACCTGCCAATCACACTGGAAGGGGTCCTCACGCATGAAGCACTCCTGGATGGCGGAGCCGACATTACCATTATGTCAGCCAAACTGTTCGAGGAACTACGGACCGCCGCTATCGGTGTTCACAGGCAAATACCCCTTGTAAAAAGTGCTATAGAACTGCAGGGTCTCGCAGAGACGAGAACAACCCTAACAGCTATAGCTATGGTTCACATGCAGATTGGCAAAATGACATTATACCACCTGGTACATGTGTCTACACTCGATTCATTCCCATTTCTAGTTGGCCAAGACTTTATAAACCGCTTTGATGCAATTATAGACTATGGCCGACAGAAAATGTGGAGCACAGTGAGAAAGCCTCTGCCAATAAAAGTGCCTCCTAGTTGTGATACAGACTGCCTAACCGCAGGTACCGCAAAGGACACACGGGACACCTCATCTGAGGACAAGAGCCCGGTAAGTGAACCTACAAAAACAGGTGAGGCAGAAGAGGCCCAACAAGAAAGCCTCCTCTGCGAGCTGAAACAATCAGCACTCACTGAACACTACCTACAACAGGTAGTAAAAGGTGTCGAGATCCAGGGATCCCACACCGAAGATGCTGTACTGTCTCCTTGGACAGATAATTCAGCAATCAGCCAAGCTCTTTATGAAACCTTGGTTAAAAAACATATGGGTCTAGAACTAACGAAGAAAGCTTTACGCTTTCATCTCGATCCCAACAGTGAGCGGGTAATGACCGCAAATGGAGTCATTCGCCTGAACATGAACTGGAACAGACGAGAACTGGTCCACCCGTTCCTCGTGGTCCAAAACTTACCACATGCATCCTATATAGGCTCTGACATTTTGGTAAGATTGGGTGTCCGAGTGGACACCGTCAACAATGTACTGTGGTCGCTGGAAACAGACAAAATGGATTCTCCTGTGCTAAGCACAGAAAATCTCAAAGCTGGACAGACCATACCAGAAGTCTGCGAGGTTGCTTGCAACCAATCCATCACAGTACTACCTCAGGCAATGAACCAGATGGTGGAAGTTCACATCATAGCTAATCAAGCTATTAGCCAAAAGCAGGCATACTTTCAACTATCTCCTAAGTTTTACAACTTAGGACTGTCCATTGAGGCCACGAGACAAGTGAGCCTCGACTGCAGAACCACATCTGTTGCTGTGTGTAACACAGGCACGGAAGCGGTACTGATCAAGAAATACACAAAAATAGGATGGTTGATCTCCACTGATTTCCATGATTTTGAACTGAGCATTACATTTCTGGGAGGACTCCCAGAATACCTGATCCCACATGAATACACGGGGCAAGTCTTGTTCACAAAGCCAAAACAGGCCATAGCTCTCGTCTCAGTCAATGAGGTCGACCAAGACACAGTCTATGGGGTCGGTCTAAACCGAGACATCAGCCTAAGCTCTCATACCTATAGTGTCCTACCTATAAACAGGGTAAATGACACAGAAAGGGATTCATTGGAGCTCCCCAAAGAACAAGAACCCCTCTCAATTTCTTCTCAGATCGAACAGGTGGTCGCCCAAGCCGACGCCCTGAAAACTGATGGAGAAAGGGACAGACTACGTCAAGTTCTCTTAAAGTTTGAGAAATCATTTTCAACCGACTCAATGGATTGTGGGTTGACCACGCTCCACTCAGTGAGCATCCCAACCCCGCCCGAAGCTCCACCCACATTTGTCAGACAGTACAAGATTCCTCTGGCAGCACATCAACCTATCAGGGAAATCCTTGATAACCTTCTAAAGAATGGTATCATCAGATACTGTAACAGCACTTACTCTGCGCCTTTGTGGCCAGTGTTAAAACCAAATGGAAAGTGGAGACTCACAATTGATTACAGAAAGCTAAACAAACAAGTCCCCTTATCACGGTGGCCAATGACCCAGCTCCAACAAGAACTGCCCAAGGTCACCAATGGTAAGTACTTCTCGACCCTCGACGTCGCCTCTGGTTTTTGGACCATCCCTGTGCGCGCCGAGGACCAATACAAACTAGCTTTCACCTTTGGTGGCCGACAATACACTTTTACCAGGTGTCCCTTTGGCTACGCTAACTCACCTGCGGAGTTCAACATCTTCTTGAACAAAGCATGTCCAGACGCCCATGAGCGTGGGACACTGATTTACGTGGACGATGTCCTTCTGAGGCAGCCAACACTGGACTCACATTTGGCTGAGATCGACCACGTTCTGAATCAGCTGACAACTGCTGGTGCTAAAATATCACTGTCTAAATGCCAGTGGTGCAGAACCAAGGTGGACTACGTTGGCCTACTCGTAGGTCCAGACGGAGTACAACCACAGTTGACTCGCACCCAAGGCCTTGACAATCTCAAAGTCCCCACCAATCTCAAAGAACTACAAAGTTTTCTTGGCGTGTGTAACTACTCGAACCAGTTCATAGAAAACTATGCAGACCTTGCAAAGCCACTGACTGAACTCCTAAAGAAAGACGTTCCATTTGTCTGGACTGACAAACAGCAGCAGGCAATGGACGCTCTCATAAACAGGATCAAGTCAGCCCCATGTTTAGTCTACCCAGACTACAACAAAGAGTTTTACTTGGAAGTGGGCTTCTCAGCTCATTGTATAAGTGCAGGTCTGTACCAGATACACGACAGAGACAAGCGTGTGGTGGCCTACGCCAGCAAGACGATGGCAGGCCCCGAGTTGAGATTCTCAGACTGTGAGAAAGCTCTACTGACCACAGTGTGGGCAGTAAAACATTTCTCCAGCTACATTGGTGGACAGAAAATAATTGTGGAAACACAACACCAGCCAGTGACTTTTCTTAACAGTGAACGCATCAGAGATGGTGTGGTAACAAACTCACGTGTTGCAACGTGGCTCATGGCGCTTCAAAGTTTTAACCTAGACATACGTTATGGTCAAAACAAGAAGTCACATCTGGGGACGGACTTGGCAATCTGCCAAAAGTGTACACAAGATGTACCAGCCACCCAGCCGCCGGTTGAGGTGAAACCCCCAGTAACTGAAGACCCGAATCACCACTTCTTCGATGACAATATCTGCAAAGATATGACAACATTGTACGTGGATGGATCTTCATTCCTCCGCGACAAAATCTGCAGAGCAGGTGTTGGAGGGGTTCTCCTCCATGACCAAGAGCAGATAACTTTCAGCTACAAATTAGGCTCTCAGACTTCTCAGTACGCTGAGATTGCAGGAATCCTAATAGCTCTCCAGATGGTAGTAGAACACTCCATCAAGACGCTAGTCATCTGCACTGACTCTAACTATGCTCGTTTAAGTTTCGCTTGTCACCTCGCTGTGTGGAAACACAGGGTCGCAAATCGCCACTATGCAGGTTATGCAAGGCATACGGGCGCTTCCCTACAGGGGGCGCCAAAACCGTCTCTAGAAAAAATGTTTTTCTAGCAGGCATCTTCTTTAACTGCATGAAATGATCAATAACAGGGAAACAGCACTGCTTAGGCCCCCCCCCCTGCTCCCTCACCTCCCTCCTCCTATCTCTCTGCTCCCCCTTCACACACAGGTGCTGTGAACACGCGCCCCTAACAGGCGCGTTATTTATTTTTTATTTTTTTATTTTTTCACTCGTGCACTTGACTTTGGAGCGGCAGAAAAAAAAACTATCCAGGGTGCAAAAGGCAAGTACTGTCAGTGTATTAGCAGGACAGGAGGGTTGTAAAATATTCAGGTTAGCTAAAGCTAGCCTAATAGGAATCGTCCCATATTTGGCTGTTAAATAAATGTAGCCTCCCCTAAACACATGATTTGTTTAATATTTTTATGAATATTTGATACATGTCCCACACATCCACACACTAAGTGTAAGAATGACCTAAATAAAACTCAGGAAACATTAACACAGGAAAGCTAAACTGATGTGGCAGCAGTTCCCAGCTATGTTCCAACGCTCCAGTGTTGCAATTTATTCACTCATATGTACATTTATTATTATTGATTCTTTAATTAAAGATGAGTTGTACAAGTTTATGTGTGTATCAGACAAATTAGTCCTCAGTGTCACTATAGCCCTTAGACTGAAAAAGGTTGGTGACCCATGTTACCAACCTTTTTGGCAGAGGGACACCTGAGTTTAAATGTCTTATTTAATATCAGTACAGTGGTGTGTATTGTGATGTATCTGGTAAGTCAGATCAGATGAAATGTCCAGTCAGTAACTGTTATCCAACAAGGAGATCATTTAAAATAAAGTTTTATTTCTATTGTGGTTTGACTGCTGTATTTTTAAACCTACTTAACACAAAATTAATGTCATTCAGCTGTGAGGATGGAGAGCAGGAAGAGAAGATGACAGAGGAATCAGGACAGACTGGGGAAGGCAACAGGTTGGTCTAATGCAGGTGGAAGTGAGGGAACAGCTACTTAATCCCAAGCAATAACATGTAAACATGTATTTTTAAAAACTGTATTAAGAGCTGTAATTTTTACAACTAATATATGTTTTTTGACCATATGACAGTGCAGAATGCCACAGACTAAGAGTGAAGGAGACAGACACGAGGTCAGTGATAGAGGAGACAAGTGATGACATCAGGTAGGAATAATTACATTAGGGAGGCAACAAAAACTATACTGTATACCGTGATGGTTTGAATTTCTGATGACCATCTTTCATTGTCTTCTTTCACAGAAAGTAACAGTTTAAATGTCATAAATGTTAAAACTCTGACATGGACTCCAGGCTGTTATTTCATATTTCCACTACATAAAATGTTGAGCACTGATTGCCACTACTGATATATAGTTGTACTTTATTAAACTTCTTATTTGTTTATCATTGAAATTATCACCTGATATAATATGTAACGTAAAAAAAACTGTAATATTGCTACTGTATTTTCTAAGTGCATGACTGAAAAAAGGGAGGAAAGCTGCATGAGGTGGCAGGTAAAAGGAGCGCGCGGGGCGCGCGCGGGGGGGAGGGGGCCGTTGATGTTTTCGCATCCACCTCAAAAATATGTAGTTGCGCCCGTGGAAACAGAATGGTTTCCTAACAAGCGACAGGAAAGTGGTCAAACACAAAGAGCTTTTCATAGCGTGTGATCACTTGGTGACATCACACGACTTACAGATCTACTGGAAGAAAGTTCCAGGACATTCTAGAGTCCCAGGCGATGACAAGCACTACAATGACATTGCAGATTCCTTAGCCAAAGAAGGAGCCGACGAAGGTCCTTTATGGTCCTTCGACCCTTCCTGGTTAATCAAGACTCTGTCAATACAACCTACAGTCAGGGTTATGGCAGTCACACGTGCACAGGCCGCAGCCAGACCTGCTGACGACGCAGTCTCTGTACGACCCGCACTGACTGACCCAGACATCATCCAACTACAGAAGTCGGATCCTGCTATCAACTCCATGATACTGTACCTGACTGATCCGGACAAAAATAGTCCGTCTAAAGACGACCTGGATTCCGATCCAGACCTTAAGGTCCTCTATCAGCTGCGCAAACAGCTAAAACTAATCAAGGGCATCTTAACTTTCGCTCATGGACCAACGTCCTCACCTGTGTTCGTGGTTCCCCATGACCAAAGGGGGGTGATGTTAGTTCATGCCCATGATCTCCCGTCCGCAGGACACAAAGGAGATAAAGCCACGCTGACGGCATTAAAACAAATTGCCTATTGGCCTGGAATGAAAAAGGATGTCAAGGACTACATTGAAGGGTGCGTGGTCTGTGGCCAGTTTCAGCCAACCAGACCACTTCACAGAGCACCACTGCAAAGCAGAGGCATTGCATTCCCATGGTCTGACCTCCAGATCGACTGGGTTGGACCACTCACTAAGAGCTCTAGAGGAAATAAATATTTTCTCACGGTAACCTGTGCATTCACCAAATGGGTAGAATGCCTACCAGCTCCTAACGACACAGCACAAACCACTGCTATGTTGTTAATGAATCATATATTCTCAAGGTTTGGACTTCCCCTTCGGGTGAACTCAGACCAAGGTACACACTTCACAGGTGAAGTGATGAAAGAACTGTGGAAGACGCTAGGCGTCAAGGCCAACTTTCATGTCGGCTACCACCCACAGGCTTCAGGCCAAGTAGAAAGAGCAAACAGAACTGTGGTGAGTATTTTGAAGAAATACGTGGCTGCAAACCACAAGGACTGGGACGTGAAACTCCCTCTGGTCCTCATGGCCATAAGAGCCACTCCACACACATCAACTGGCATCTCTCCCTTCGAGATGATGACCGGTCGACAAATGACTCTCCCTCTACACCTGTTGTACCAACCAGGCGACGCCGCCATGGCGACAGCCTACACTACACAACAATACATGAAAGATTTGAATGTACACCTCAGAAACACTTTTGCTTTCGCCCAGAAAAACCTGGAAAAATCCGCTGAAGGACGCAAGGCGTACTACGACCAAAAGGCCTCTCACAATGAACTCCAAGTGGGAGACAGAGTCTGGTACTATACGTTCGCCCCAGCAACCGGGAAAGGAGGGTCCGAGACCGGAACTCTCGCCCGCAAACTAATGCCCAGGTGGACTGGACCTCATCTGATAACAGACAAAGTGTCCTCAGTCGTCTACGAAATCAAAATCAGCAAAGGCCGCAAAGAGCCAATTGCTAAATGGGTACATCGAAATCAGATCAAACCTTACAAGGCGTTCAATGACTCCACAAAAGACAAAGATCTCACAAACTCACCGACTTCATGGGATAATAAGGTCGTCCAAACACAAGTTAGTAAATAAACTAATCAGGTTTAAACTACCATATTTCCCACCCTATAAGTCGCATTGTCCAATTTGAACTTAGAAACGCTAAGCCTAAAACCCACAACAAAAAACTAACCTTAACAACCGTTTAAATCCACGAGATTTAATTTGACCTCGGTCATAAAGTTGAGACCTGTTTTTCTTGTGTGTTGCACTTTGGAATCTGACGACAAGAGTGTGTCGAAGCAGTGAAACGTTGTTTCCTTGTATTTAGTCATTACTGTTGTCATTAGTTGAGATATTGTTTGGTTCTGAACACTCCCAGCCAAAAAGGTTTTGTATTAACATTGGTTAATGAATGATATGGATTTAACTATGCCAACATGCAGTTCGTTTTGTTAAATCTCAATCGTCGAAGAGTCAATGTAGTTTAAAGCTACTCAAGGTACCATAAACTACACTGGTCTCACAATTTCTAAATTGAACCGATTCGATCGTTTCTATTCTAGATTATCTATTCATTTTGATGAGTCTCGCCATAGACTTCAAAATTTATTAGGAATACCAAATCCTACGTCGTTCGTCTAAAAGACAACAGACATTTAGATCAAACTATATTTCATTTTCCTATTTTAGTTTAACCTAAACTAAGTAATGAATGGAGGAATAGTTTGGAAGAAGAGGTCTTCGTTACAGAAGCCCTCCAAAATTTTATAGGTATAGATCCCTATCTCTAATTTTACAGAATTGATCCACCCCTTAATTGGTAATTGTAGCTGATCTAAACCATGATAGCTTACATACCAGGTGCATATAGGTAAGGCTAATGTAAAATCCCAATCATAAGCCCACCTAAAAACCACATAATTGCATGACACATAGAACCAGAGTGGCACTGACTGGAAGCCAACCAGCCAACAACCTTCGATGTGGGGACCTGCAGCTCCAACGCTTGGTCTTCAACCTTCATCCAAGGGTCGCCTCCTCTGCGTCAATCGAGGGATCCCCTCTACATGCTGATTATGAAAACAATTGTTGCTGATCAATCAACAAAACTAACCGTTGTGGAATTACTGCTGTGGAATTACCGCTGTGGATTATAAGACTTTGTTTTCCAAGAGTTAACAGACTCAGTTTTCCAAGGGATTAAAAGCTTTTCGCAATGGGATTACCTCCGAACAGTATGGAATTTCCAAAAACTTTATGGGATTATAATTTTGATTTTTCTTTTCCACTTGCTGGATTACTTCAAGATCAGAGACAGTTCAATGTTCCTTTCGTGTTGGACCCCATCCCCAAGGACTGGCGATGGCTTCCAAAAGGGGGGAGATGTAGTGGGCATGACCGTGTCCACTTTGATACACCTGTGTATTTTTGAACTGTTCCAGAGATGACCTTTACTGACCTCTCAGTAAAGCAAGACATTTACTACAAATTATTCCATTAGTTGTAATCTGAGAACATAGTCACCAAAAGAGACTATTTCTATCTTTGATTTTATTCTAATGTAATCAAAAGAATAACTTTTGTCATTTTCATGATGTGTGCTTTTAAGCTGTGTTATTCTGTAAGAGTTAAACTGTGTCCACTGCTGTGTGAAAGTTGAAGGCTTGGGTCAGAGAGGCCCGACCGTTTTGTTTAGAAATAAGAAGACAGTTAATCCGTTGTTTGCATGAGAATGACTCCAGCATTCTCTGTCTTTTCCTAAACAATCTCCCTCTGCTGAATTTCACCTTGAATCGTGATAACAAGTGAACTGCTCGACTGTTTTTCTTTTGAACCAATGGAAAAGAGACAAATCTCTCTCATCTCAAGAGTTCTTCTTTTAAGTTCTAAGTGTTGCTGGAACGGATGAGTCTGCTGGGAGCTTCAAGAGATGTGAACTTTTCCCAAAGAGCTGGATGAACTCAGTCAAACGCTAAGGACAGTCATTCAGTTAAAGGCTGATAACATGCTTGTTATAAGTCCACTTCGAACGAGCGTAAGCTCAAAACTTTGTTTATTCCTTCCTGGAATAAGTTTATCTTGAAGTCAGAGGCCAGGAGCTGACGCATTTTCTGATGACCAACGCGAAACCAGGAGACGTTGAAAACGTAAACTAGAACCAGCTCGGATGTGCTGGGCCTGAAGGACTCTGTGCATCTGAAAGGCTGGTGTCATTTCTTTATCAGACTCGTCGTCGAAGGTAAAGAGCTGTTTACAAACGTACCTGGATTTTAGCAGAAGTCGGATGGGAAGTGTCACTTTTGGTAACATGCTCAAGACAATTTCCTGTAAACCATCTCTCCATCTTTCCTCCTATTCCCTTATCCCTCTCAATCTATCTGGAAACTATATTTAAGTTATAGAGCCACATCCTGTATTTATGTCTGTTGTATTGCAATTTAAATGTGCTGACGTGTTAAATTGCAAGAAAGTGAAATCATGTCAATCAAGTGTAATGGTGTTAATTTAGTTGATTTATTTTAAATAAATGGTAGTGTCTTTGACATACCAAACTAAGTTAACGTCTCTGTCACTTAATGGCTTTATTTATTTATCCATCAGAAAGATCACAGAAATATTGGGTAAACTGAAAAAGAAAGAATCCGTGAAATTACTATTCAATCTGAATAAGTAAATTAATTAAGGTAAAGAGGTCAGTACTAATATTGACCTCCTCATAATCCTTTACACTGCAAACATATTTAATGGATAACAACAGAAGCTATTATATCGTTCTTCACCACAATTAATATTAAAATAAGTTACCAATACCGAATTGTTAAAAGTTACTTACCTTTTCTGTAGCACAACTCCGTTCAGAATCCAACATGGAAATATCCGTCTCACTAACTTCAGAAAACAGGTGCTTCGTCTGATTTCTTCCTCCTCTTCGCGTTTGCCAAAAATCTTTACTGGCGGGTTATTGACACTTGACAGAGTCAAAAGTTTCACTGTGTGAATGTACTATTTTACTCTGACTTTTAACTCCAAAGTCAGAGACGATTTACACTGTAGTTATAAATACTCTATTTCAATAAAATAAGGTTTACACTGAAATATTAACACCACATTTTTTACTGTGTAGTTTTAATTGTTTAACTTTTTCAAACAACCCAATCAGAAGTTTCTGTTGGGATGTTACTTATTGTGTGAGTTCTGCACTCATAAAGCTCAGAGATTTTGTTCATCTCCTCGAGATAATCAGAGCTTTGTTCCAACAAATCATGTTTTTTTTGTTTGGCTTTAGCCATTACTCACTTCGCCTGCCCGATGGCAGCAGTCCAACAAGACGTTAGTCCAGAGACGCTCTCCACCTCAGACCAGCAGATGCCGCAAGTCCGACTCCCGGAAATTATCCTGTAGCTCCAACGCTCCGAGAATCAGATCGGCCCCCACAGGAACGCAGATCCAACGGCAATATCCTCCTGCACGCCTCACCTTGTCCCAGCAGCTGCAGCCCCACGGCTCGACAGCAGATAGCCGACACCAGCGACGAGGTCCACCTGCCTCTCGAGCGTAGTCCGCCACCTGGCCGCTACCCAGCGGCCAACGCCCACAGGATCCAACGCCCAGAATGTTGGTTCACACGGTTCCAGCAGTCCGTAAGGCTCACGGCGTGAAACCCACAATAAAGTGAGTTAATAGACTATATTAATTTAACCCGTTTTTGATTGTTTTGAGAATTGAATAGCTTGAATTAAGCTTGAATTAAGACTCCCGTGAAGTGCAGCATCCATCCTCACGTCTGCACACACATCACATTTCACAGAGCATTGCTCAAAATATGGTTTTCCACCTAAACTGGCTGGGTGAGGACCACATTAAGCTGTTAAGCACCAAAAAAACGCCCATGGGGGCAAAGAAGCTCCTTTGGTTACTGAAGAGCAGCAGTGATCCACAGCTCGGGTGTACACAGGCAACTACTGAGACATCACGTTTGCAAGCCATGAAGGAAACATGTGGCTGTAGTTAGATGTGTCCAGAATTTGACCTTTTTTTTTTAGACCTAAATGTGGAAAAACTGCACACCATCCTGAACACACTGAAGCGCAGTGGTAATAGCACGCTGTGGGAATGACTTTCTTTAGCCAGGATATGGAAGTTGATGGGAAGATGGATGGTCCAATCCTGCAAGAAAACACATTCATGTGTTCAGAAGAAACTGATACCTCACAGTCCAAGAAAGCCAACCTGCCATTTTTTACATCTTCTGTGTGAACTTGATATATTTATCCACAGAGTTGATGTGATAGGTGAAATGTTGGACTTCCTGAGATTTAATTTTAACCCAGGTGTCGTCAGCATACCTGAACCAATGACTTGGTGATCTCCCTGAAAAGGACGTCAAGGCTCTCTTTTCTACCCCAAAATACATTACGGCAAAGACTGGTTCATCCCAAAGATCCAGTCCCCCGGCACAAACAGAGTAATATTGTGTATGCTGTTCAGTGTCAGGAGGGCTGTGATCAGTCTTACATCGGGGAAACTAAACAGCCACTGGCCAAAAGGATGGCCCAGCACAGAAGATCAACATCATCAGGCTAGGACTCTGCGGTCTACACTCATCTCCACACCAGCGGTCAAGGCCCCAGTATAGCTGTGCGTTGGGCCGAACGCCGCTCAACGCCGTGCGAGCGCCGCGGCACAAGCCTTTGAACGCGGGCGTGCGCGCCAAGCTCAAATTTTATGACCGCTTACGGGCGCGCGTTGTCTCACAATAAACTGCCCGGCGCCGGACTGTTTTGTATGTGACACTTCTTCACCCCTGATCTGGACTTTTCTTTTTTTTTTTTTTTGCCAAAAGTCAAGTGATTGCTTCCTGCTCGCTGAGGAAATGAATGAATTTGTCACGAGCGAACTAAAGTCATGTTCAGCGTGGCTGCGGGAGGTTCTAAATATTTCCTGGTGTTCTGGTGTGCTGGATCAGCGCTCCATGTTTTTATTTTATTTTTTAGAACTTTTTATTAACATATAAACACAGAAAACCGCTGCGCAGCCCTCTGCCTTTTTTTCCCCCACCCGACCTGTCAATCAATTCAGTAGGCGTGTCAGCAAATGACCAATCAGCGACCTCAATTTGTCCCGTAGGTAAACGCTCCGCCCTGCTGCTGCTCAAATTATGTCAAGAATTTGGAGCGAAAACGCTGGAGCTTCACGCTGAGCTATACTGTGAACTGCCTGCGCGCAGCAAACGCGCGTCGAGCGGCGTTCGGCCCAACGCAGAGCTATACTGGAGCCTTCACTCGTTCAGGGATGAAGATGTTCACATCCCTGATAGAGAGGAA
>JBBPBX010030903.1:8421-30355 GCA_038048925.1 Garcialebias charrua
ATATATCTGTGTGTGTGTGTGTGTGTGTGTGTGTGTGTACTATATATATATATATACAAAGTATATATATATATGATAATAATCCAATAATGCTCAGTCAGGTCATCTAGATAGTTCATTTTTTTGTAGAAACATTTCGCCCGCTATCCGTAGGACCTCATCAGTCTGAGGAGGAGTCAACGGGGGACAGGACAGCCCCCAGAAACCATCTTATCTCCAGCAAACTGGTTGGTCCACTTAAGGAGTTTACTGCTTGGTGG
Organism: Garcialebias charrua; assembly: GCA_038048925.1. Classification (NCBI taxonomy): domain Eukaryota; kingdom Metazoa; phylum Chordata; class Actinopteri; order Cyprinodontiformes; family Rivulidae; genus Garcialebias; species Garcialebias charrua. The sequence continues at coordinate 8,682 of JBBPBX010030903.1, forward strand.
GAAAACAGTTTACTTGGAACTCCTCAGACTGACGAAGCCCTCCGGATAGAGGGCGAAACGTCTCTACAAAAAAAAGAAAGAAACGGTCAAGATGACCTGACTGGGTATTAGTGGCTTTTTGTTTTTAACTTTCTTTATCATGGTGACTGGAAAAGTTGAATTAAAGTTTTAAAAATAATTTGCTTCTGCATTTATAGTAATTTTCTCATATTTCACATGTAAAAAAGTAATTAATCTTCTACAAGGGCTTATATACCAGATTGCCCTCTCATTGATAAAGTTTTGTATCTAGGAGAAATGGCAAACTTTATACTGCTCCTTTAAATGCTCAAGACACAGTGACATATTGACTAACATTTGAAAGAGCGACTTCACATCAAAGCTGAATGCGAACAACTATATATATATATATACATCCAACTAACACTCCAGAAGGGTTATGTTTGTCTTTTCTTGTAGCTAACCTTGTCATGGATGTGGAAATTCTTTGCCTTGTTTTATGCCTGAACATGGTATTTTTATTTTTAGACGATGTGTTTCAGAGGCTAGGCTCTTTTATTTCAGTCAGTCAGTGATGGGTAAGGTTGAAGTCTTCTGTAGCCCAGAGCTACAGCTCTCAGAGGGAGAGGAGAACCGTTCAAGAATCGTATCATCTGGAAAGTTTTGAGAGAGAGGCTTCAGATCAGAAAGCTGCCTTCCTGCGTCTGCGTCTGTTGTTGGTTTATCTTTGTACTAAAGTGTCAGCGCCTTTTTCCACATCAGCGTATCAAATTTTCATCAAAGTCAGTCTGTGTCTTTGCATGAAACCATCTGCCATGTGTGAAACTCTCAGCTAATCAGGAAAAAAACTAATGATGTTGAAAAATGAATCTCAGTAAGATGCCTGATATCCTTCAGGAAGGGAGCCATGTGGTGCTTTGATTGCAGTGGAAGACCGTCTCGGTAACCTTTTAGCTCTGAAATTCTTCTGAGACGTTTCCGGTCCTCTCGGCGCTTCACGCGGAGTGAGCTGTAGATGTGAATTAGAATATGAATGAAACTCTGAATATAAATGACAAAGAAAGAAACGGAATATGTCATTTCTGCCTGTTTACACCCTCGTCTTTTTTCTTCTGCTTCACCTTTGGGTCTGAAGAATCCATCAAAACCTCGTAAAAAATGTGCAGTCCTCTAGTCCATCCACACAAAACCAAGAGTCACAAACAGATTTGGAATCTCTCCATTTTGCTCATGGCGACTTTGAACATATACACAGTAACTTAAAATAGATTCATGAAAAACAGATTAATTAATCAATCCCAAAGGTATGCCAACACGTGAAGGAATGCATATCGCCCACAACCTTTCAAACCAGATGTATAGCTGTTTTGGTCAAACCTTGTCAATGACATTATGCACGATATTATGTAATATTGTGAGATCTCACAAGTTGTGATAGCGCTCAGAAAATGCGTACTCCACTAATATTAGCTCAGTATTTTTAAAATTGGCAGAAGTAAAGCTATTTTTGTGTTTGCTAAGGTTGCTTAGCTGTGGCGACCATGTTGAATGGGATTTTACTCCAAAAGGTAATTGGCACAATGTCCATTCAACAAGAACTTTCTGAGAGTTTCATATAAATAAGTACTCTGATTCACATGTTTTGCTGATGCTTTAGTCAGAGAATCAGAGTTTCTTTATTGTCATTCCACCACATGTGGTTCATGTTGTGGAATGAAATTAAGTACACAGGGTCCCAGTTACATCCAACAATAAAATGTAAAAGAAAAACAGTAATAACATCTAAGATATGAACTAAGAAAAACATGAACTAAAAATATGCTATGCACTAAGTACAAAAACAATACGCCGAACAGCAGCACGAACTTGAGTCTGTGTGAGCAGATGAGCACGCATGAACACAGCAACATGAAACAGATCAACAGCAACATGAAACAGATCAGCAGCAACATGAAACAGATCAGCAGCAACATGAAACAGATCAGCAGCAACATGAAACAGATCAGCAGCAACATGAAACAGATCAGCAGCAACATGAAACAGATCAGCAGCAACATGAAACAGATCAGCAGCAACATGAAACAGATCAGCAGCAACATGAAACAGATCAGCAGCAACATGAAACAGATCAGCAGCAACATGAAACAGATCAGCAGCAACATGAAACAGATCAGCAGCAACATGAAACAGATCAGCAGCAACATGAAACAGATCAGCAGCAACATGAAACAGATCAGCAGCAACATGAAACAGATCAGCAGCAACATGAAACAGATCAGCAGCAACATGAAACAGATCAGCAGCAACATGAAACAGATCAGCAGCAACATGAAACAGATCAGCAGCAACATGAAACAGATCAGCAGCAACATGAAACAGATCAGCAGCAACATGAAACAGATCAGCAGCAACATGAAACAGATCAGCAGCAACATGAAACAGATCAGCAGCAACATGAAACAGATCAGCAGCAACATGAAACAGATCAGCAGCAACATGAAACAGATCAGCAGCAACATGAAACAGATCAGCAGCAACATGAAACAGATCAGCAGCAACATGAAACAGATCAGCAGCAACATGAAACAGATCAGCAGCAACATGAAACAGATCAGCAGCAACATGAAACAGATCAGCAGCAACATGAAACAGATCAGCAGCAACATGAAACAGATCAGCAGCAACATGAAACAGATCAGCAGCAACATGAAACAGATCAGCAGCAACATGAAACAGATCAGCAGCAACATGAAACAGATCAGCAGCAACATGAAACAGATCAGCAGCAACATGAAACAGATCAGCAGCAACATGAAACAGATCAGCAGCAACATGAAACAGATCAGCAGCAACATGAAACAGATCAGCAGCAACATGAAACAGATCAGCAGCAACATGAAACAGATCAGCAGCAACATGAAACAGATCAGCAGCAACATGAAACAGATCAGCAGCAACATGAAACAGATCAGCAGCAACATGAAACAGATCAGCAGCAACATGAAACAGATCAGCAGCAACATGAAACAGATCAGCAGCAACATGAAACAGATCAGCAGCAACATGAAACAGATCAGCAGCAACATGAAACAGATCAGCAGCAACATGAAACAGATCAGCAGCAACATGAAACAGATCAGCAGCAACATGAAACAGATCAGCAGCAACATGAAACAGATCAGCAGCAACATGAAACAGATCAGCAGCAACATGAAACAGATCAGCAGCAACATGAAACAGATCAGCAGCAACATGAAACAGATCAGCAGCAACATGAAACAGATCAGCAGCAACATGAAACAGATCAGCAGCAACATGAAACAGATCAGCAGCAACATGAAACAGATCAGCAGCAACATGAAACAGATCAGCAGCAACATGATGTGATTTTTCACAGTGATTATTCTGGTTATTTATTCATGAGTCTAACAGCTTCAGGGTAGAAGCTGTTCCTCAGTCTAGTGGTTTTACTCTTAATGCTCCTTAACCTTCTTTCCGAGGGGAGCAGGGCAAAAAGTGTGTATACTGGGTGAGTGGAGTCCTTCATGATGCAGGTGGCCCTCTTCCTGCATCTAGAGGTGTAAATAGACAAAGACAGCCACAGGCACTACTCATTGCCATTAATCTTCATGATGTATTTATTCCTAAATTATGACTCTTATGGAACTTATTTTTCTGGTATTGTGCAGAATGAATAATCATAATAGCACAGAGCTCATTTTAAACAAAATGAAAGCGTGACAATCAGTTACTAAGCCTCTTCTTTTTGTTTCTGTGTGAATCCTGATCATGCACTTCTTCCTTTCCTCTTCACTCCACAGCCTCCTTTGGAAACTTCTCCTAGCTCATCCCTGGATCTGTGTGGCAGCTCTTACCCTCCTCCCCTGTCACAATCCGTCTCTAGGAGCCGCGGAAGAGCTGCTATCTCCAGAAATGTGAGTGGAGAACCAACAAGTGAAAGGGGAAGAGGACAAGCCTATAGACTTCATGCCAACCGGTCCGGAGGATTCTCATTCAGGCACGGCCAAACTGGTTTACAGGCACAGAGACAGAGACAAAGCCTCTTGTTCAATGCTGGGATACCTTCGGACACATGATACGATGAACGATCCACCACTCTAGTAGAGAATGGATCCCAGTGATGTGGATGATTCTTTCAAATTTGGGACACTTTCATTTGATGAGTTTAAACTGAATGTCGGTGCCACATTGAACCATTTTGTATTGTGAATAATTAGGATTTCAGTGAGAAATTAGACCTTTATATACAAGTGTGTATTGTAGAGTAACACTGACTTTAATGTGTAGAACCTATGTGTTAATTAAAGGAAACTCTAGGACGTTTCGTAGAGTTAAAATTATATTCACTGACTGTTTATGCATAAAGCAATAACTTGAACATGTCATGAGTAAAGGGTATTGTATACAAGAAATAAATTCAGAAATCCTTTCTGCATAGACAGACAGGGATGTGCAGTTTTAAAGCCTATGCCATCTGTCACTCTCTGGCGTTAGAAGACAGGACACGCCTCCTTTGTATTCTGTCCTCTTCCTGTCCCCTGATGTGACACCGAAGTTTTCAGCGAGCATAAATTAAATGGTGAACTGTGACAGCAAGCCAGATGCAAGATTTCCAAAGTGGCTGATGCCAGAATCCTGGATGTAGCTGGAGGCAGCAACAAACAGCCACTGTGGGGATGATGATAATCACAGGGCATAAATAAAATAGAGACAAATCAACAAACACGCTGTAAACAACACCTGTACATCCAACCTTCTTCCATCAATCGCCTGATAAGGAGCTGTTGGACAGTGTGAGCTATGACTGTTCAGAGGAGGAAACACACTGTGGTATTTTTAGATTACTTGATGTACTGTAAATATCTACAGTTTTGATTTGCTTGGACTGATGATGGATAATCTGTGTGAACTCCAAGTAAAGTAAAATGATGAAATGTTTAGTCACTGAGGAAAGTGTCTTTTTTTAAATAAACCTATTGAGATGAAGTCTTGGTCTTGATCTTGATCTTCACATAACTAATACTTTATATGAAGAGCATGTGTTTTAAATAAATATTTAATGTGTATAAAGGTCAAGGGACATGGAATCTCAAACATCAGATAAAATAACAATATAAATAATTTAATAAATCCTACTTGCTTAAAAAACAAATATATTTAGAAGGAGGACAGAATTGTGGAAGCCAAGGTCAGTCGTACCTGCTGTGAATAATTCTGTTCTCGGGGTCAGTTATGTGACCACGAGTATTCATCATCTCAAAGAAAACTAGTTGTGTTTTTTGTTTGTTTGTTTCTAAAGAAAACTGAGTTTTGTTTGCTCGAGATGTTTGTGGCACAAAGAGAGAATGAGATAGAGATAAATAGTTATATGAAGAAAACGTAGTGAAACAAAATTTCTTAGCATGTCCTCTCCTGGCTTCTGTACAGGAAAAACAAAATGAAAAATGAAAGAAAGTCAGCCCTTCATTGTATTTTAACAATACACTATCCACCTTATTCCTGTGGGCTCTACTGTATAAGACAGAGTTGTTTGTAAAACCACAATTCAGAACTAGTTTGAAGGGACGTTCTACCTCAATCCAGGGAATTAGATTATGGAATGGCTTGGAGAATGTAGTTAAAAATGCCAAGTCAATGTTTACATTTAAGAAAATGATCAAAACGAATGTGTTAAAAAAATATATATGAAATAGCGTAATGTGTATTGTATTAGTTAGAAAATTAGAAAGAGTTAGTCATTTTGTACTGTTGGTTGAAGATTATTATTGTTTAATCTGATTGTTGGAAAAAAGGGGCAGATATAATAAGATTTATTCTTCTTTCTGCTACCTTTCATTTTTTTATATTTTGTACATTATCATTTATGGGATTGTCTTGTATTGTTTCTTTTGTAAAAAAAAAAAAAGAACAAATTTAATAAACATAAACATAAATGATTATGGTACAACTTCCTGTCAGACACAGGAAGTAGCAGTAAGCATTGGTTAACCATGGTAGCAGAGCATGGACCACGGTTTATTTGAAAATAATTTGCATTCAGTTTAACAGATAGAATGCTGTTTTTTTTTTTGTTGTTGTTTTTTGCATTTATTTAATAACCATAAAGTTTACTAAAATATCCATGCTGAGTTCAGGTACCTGTTGTGTTTGCAGCTCCACAACCAGACCAAACTAAATCAGAGTTTTGAACACAGACCCAAATCAAAAACTGTGTTCCTATGAAAAGCGATTTAGTTTCCATCACCTACCTACAGATGAGGAATTAAGAAGAATGTGGCTGAAGAATCTGAACTTGAAGAGACCACCCAAATCACGGGATGTGTGCTCATTTCATTTTGTTGACAAACAGCCGAAAGAGGAAAACCTGCATCCTACTTTGTGACTGGACAACAATAAACCACCGGAGAAGAGACGCCGGACCCTCAAAAGGATTGAAAACAGTGACGAGAATATCAGGTATGATTTCAAGAGTATGAAGGTCACAGTTTTATATTTGTTCATCATCAGTATTATGACTTTCTCTGCAGTTAACCCAGCTCATTGATGGAGGTAAGTCATACATCTAAATATAAATAAAATATACATCTACCTTATAATGTTTGCTAGTTTTTCTATTGTTTATTGTTTAAGGTAATTGTATCATTGCTGTTCATCATTCTTTAATAATAATAATAATGAATTTAATTTATAACACACTTTTCATTAATGAAAATCTCAAAGTGCTACAAAGTGCAACAAAATCAAAGGTCAAATAAAACGAGTGATAAAACAAGTAAAACCAATAACAGTATCAACTAAGGTCAAAGATAGAATCATGAGGAGGCAGAGTAGGCTTGCTTAAAAAGAAAGGTCTTCAAGTTGCTCTTAAAGTCAACCAGTGACTGTGGAGCCCGCAGGCAGTCAGGGAGGGAGTTCCATAGGCGGGGGGCAGCCACACTGAAAGCCCGGTCTCCCATGGTCCTTAATTTGGTTCTCGGAATGTGAAGGAGATTACTGTTCTGTGACCGTAGAGACCGGGTGGATGAATATGGTGCAAGAATGTCCTTTAGATAATCTGGTGAAGTTCCGTGTAAGCATTGGTGTGTAATGAGAGCAGTTTTGTACTGAATTCTGTAGGTGACAGGAAGCCAATGGAGGTTATGGAGAATGGGCGTAATATGTTCAAATTTACGAGCTCTCAACAAAATCCTTGCTGCACTGTTTTGAATATATTGAAGCTTTTGAAGGTATTTACCAGGGATTCCAATAAACAGGGAGTTGCAGTAGTCGAGCCTGGAGGAGACAAAAGCATGGACGAGCTTCTCAGCATCAGAAAAAGTTAGAGATGGGCGAAGTCTGGAGATGTTTCGAAGATGGAAGAAGCAAGTTTTAAACAGAAGCTTAATGTGATTTTCAAATGTAAGATGAGAGTCCATTTTTATTCCAAGATTTGTAACAGAGGTGGAGAGGGGGATGTCTTGTCCAGAAAAGGAAATTGTTGTTATAGTTGATGTTTGTACCTGGTGAGGGGTGCCAATCAGTATGGCCTCAGTCTTGGAGCAGTTTAATTGAAGAAAGTTCTGATTCATCCATGCCCTTATTTCCTCCAGGCAGGTAGAGAGGGCAGTGAGTGAAGATGGAGATGACAATGGGGAAGATGAGGATGCTCCAGTCCTGATGTAAAGCTGTGTATCGTCGGCATAACAGTGAAAAGAAATGTTGAACTGATTAATAATTTGACCTAAAGGCAGCATGTAAAGGGAAAACAGCAGGGGCCCCAGAACTGACCCCTGAGGGACACCACAGGAGACACAGACTGTCTGGGACGTGGCGTTGCCAAGACTAACACATTCCAGCCTATTGGAGAGGAAAGATTTGAACCAGTCCAGGACAGTGTCACAGAGACCGACCTCCACATGAAGACGGTGGAGGAGGATACTATGGTCCACAGTGTCGAAAGCTGCAGTGAGGTCAAGGAGGACAAGGATGGAGGGAGAACCAGCGTCGGCAGCCATAAGGACATCATTGGTAACTCTCAGTAATGCAGTCTCAGTACTGTGAGCTGCCCTGAATCCAGAGTTCAATTCATCTTTAGTTTGTAGCAGGTCGCTTTTGTAAATGAGTCCACGAGGCTCAATAAGATTTACCTGACTAAATAAAGGTTGAATGAAAAGTCTTTGGCTGGGCTCCCTCTGATTTCATGTGAACAAGATTGTGTCCCTCCTCTTTCAATAAAACACTACTGACCTTATCACTGTGTAGGTACTAATAGGCCTCAGAGTTTTTCAGGTTGTTCGTCGCTTCACTGTCGGAAGAACAGAATCAATGAAGTAGATCAATATGGTAGTAGATGTAATCTGTGGTCACTTCTTCAGGTCGTCCTCCGTCCCTCGTCCTCAGTAGGCAGTGGTATGATTATATTGTCCTGTTTGAGCTCTGACAGGTGGTGTTCCTACATGTTTAAATTAAATCCCCAATGCTTGGAGAAACTACATTAGCTCATAATGTTTGCACATGAAATGCCGGTTCTGGTCTGCACTGGAAGTTGTGTCCATAATTCATGCAAGGCACCATGGGAGCTATAGGAATAAGGTGGATAGAACAGGGGTTTGAGATTTCACATCAACAAATACAACATTTTCTAAAATTACTATTTCACCTCCCAAAAACAGGCTGACATACTCAGCTATGCCTCAGACTTCATTCTGAGGAGATCATTGAGTCACAACTTCAACCCTGACCATAGTCTTGTCTCTATGAACTTTCTAACTCACTAAATGAGATCTAACTCAGACATGAAGCATTTTACGTCTCAGTAACAAATATTAATCTTTTTGTCCCTATACGTTTACAATTTGGAAATGCGCAGATTTTTTCTAAGTTTTTGTGATTTCACTCTAAAATACTTCTCCAATGTGAGGCCTTGCTTTGTAGAACTCCCATAAAAAAAAATCTGTTTCTTGATCTCAACACTGACAACACGATCAGCTCCTGTCTGGACCTCTACAACCCCGACAGTGAAGCTGCTCCGTGGCAAAAGAAGCTGAAGGTGGTAATTTGTCGTGCCAGCAGCCAGCTGTTAACCACTGTTCAGCTACAGTAAACCTTTACCGTACTTACATCGCAAGTTAATATGAAAAAAAGTGCAAATGCTATTGAACTTCTTCTGGAAGGTCAGGAGAAAGTAGGTTGTCTCCTCTGAGCAGTTCTTTCAAACAACCTTCTGCTCACTCAACAGAAATGCCACAGTTGGACAGATTAATATAGTCAAACTGGGGCCATCGTTATGTTTTTATCAGCACAGAGTACATAGAAAACAGTTTAAACTTGAATTGCTCTAAATTGGATGTACAAAACTTCAAATCCTAACAAGCTAATTTGAAACAAAAAACAAAAAAACAAAAAAAAAGTTATCTGTATAGCCCTGTGTGACCCAACCAGTAGCCTTAAAGCTTCAGGGACTTCTTCATTTTTGAACAGCTGCTCTGGAGAAATCATAGACCTACACTGCTCTCTTGTGGACTACAAATGCAAACTTTGAACAAAATGTTCAAAACTTTCGCTGGTGCAATACAAAAAAAAAAAAATTACTACTATCCCATTAACATTACATAATCCGTGACTGTGTGTTTACTTACAGAATCAATATCCATCCAACCATTCTGTTTTACCTGCTTCTTCGTTTTCGGGTCGGTTCAGGTTTATTTGTCATGTGCAAAAATCATCACAAGGTCAACAATGCAATGACATGCTGAGGACGAGAAGAACCGTCTTGACTCGGCAAAAAAGAAACAACAAGAAGCACCAAGGCATGCAGCAAATACTGTATACAAAAACAAGAAGCCAAAGAGAAAAAGAAATGCATCTACAGTGTGGTTCGGTCAGCAGTGAGGTTCTTTCAGCAACATGGTTCTGTTCTGTTAGCAGCATGGTCTTATTAGCAGGTCCTGTTAGCAGGTCCTGTTAGCAGCTTGATGGTAATAATGACCGAAGCAGCTGCCCTCACAGACTACCCTCCAGAACTGGGTCCAGCAGACAGAGAATATCCAAGGTTTTCCTTGCGGAGCCGAACAGGTCTGCAGAGTTTGGTCCGTGCAGGCAGGTGGAGGATCATGGAGACCGCCACCACGACAGGCCCAAAGCTGGAGGGGGTCCAGGAACTGAACCACGATGGCAGGATGGCACGGGTTGCGGGGGTCACATGGTGTCCATATCCAGCCATCACTGTGCGAGAGGCCTGGACATGTCTCCAGTCCATCACAGAGACACATAGAGACAAACAAGACAAACAACCATTCACTCTCTCACTCGCACCTAGGGAGAATTTAGAGTTACCAATCAGACTAACATGCATGTTTTTTGATCTGTGGGAGGAAACCGGAGTACCTGAAAAAAAGAAGAAGAAGAAAACACACATACACTTGGAGAACATTCAAACTTCACCCAGAAAGACCCCTGGCTGGGATTTGGACTGGGGCGACCTGTTCACTGAGAGATGGCAGCTCGACCAACTGCACCACCGTGCTGCCTTAAAGAATCAAGTTTTTTGTTTTAAGTATCTAGCTTTGCTCTTTCATTTGTCTTATGTACATGTAAATCTTTTTATTTTTTACAAGTAACAGTGTTACAGATGTTTCAGTGACAGATTAGTCCCCTTCCTTCTCAGGTGCATCAGGAAAACCCAAACATTTCAGGTCACCCAGTGACATGAGCAGATGAAGCTCTACTGCCCTCCTCAGGCAACACTTAAAAAGCTAATTTTACACATAATTACATCATACTTTCCAGATAATTTTCCACTAATAGGAAATATTGGGCCATTTTGACTGCCACCAATCAAACACTGTAAGAGTGCCTCTGTTGTTTGTAACAAAGTGAGGTGGCGATGATGGCATGGATCATGGGTCTGCAACCTTTAGGATCAAAAGAGCCATTTCTGCCCCTTTGTTCACTAGATTAAATGTGTCCAGAGCTGCAAAACTCACTGCAGTTGTCATTATCAACTGGAGGCCCATGGCCCACTTTAAGTTTGTTAGAGGGAGGTTTTCTGGCCAGTAGACGTTAAGTTATAAAACTAACATCTAATGATTGTTAACATTTATTGATATTTTTCCATTTTGAGACAAAAGAAAAGACTGGATTCCATCCATCCATTCATTATCTTTACTTGCTTTTTACTTTCTGGGTTGTGGGGGATCACTGGTTCTCATATCCAGGTTGCAAGTCTATCACAGAAGGCTGGATACTTGTAAAAGAAAAAAAAATATATTTTTTGTAAAACAAACAATGAACAGTTCAGGCTTATGTGTTGTTGTTTTTTTAATTGTGGAGAAATTGAGTATCCTACTTTAAAGAAGAAAAAAAGCATAAAGTTAAAGGAGTATAATTTACTCTGTGTATTTGTACTAGTGTCCACATATTTGCAAAGGAAATGACAGAAAAACAGCTAAAATTAGTCATTTTTTTGTTGTGGGTACAACATCCTATAAAATTCAGTTTTATGTTAGTTTTGTTCAAAGCTTGAAAGAGCCGCTGCAGAGGAACCAAAGAGCCACATGTGGCTCCAGAGCCGCAGGTTGCAGACCCCTGGCATGGATGATCTGGTGCAGCGCTTATAGCATATGTAAATGTATTATTGGATGGTGTGCCAGCATGTGCACAAAGAAAGCGTACAGAACACCAATTAAGTCTTTTGCATTGTTTTTGTCCCATGAGCTGCAACTGGCATATATATAGGATTAAAGGTGCTATATGTCATTTCTGGAACATGGAGCTTAGGAAAATTTTGAACAGAGACACGTTTCTGGTCCCTCCCCCTCAGAGCCATATATGGCTCTGCTCCCTCTTGCTCTCTGCTTCCGAATGCACCGCCTCCACTGCATGTCCTGTCAGCCGCTGCGAAGTTCTGTGTTTATATGTTAATAAAACGTTCTAAACAATAAAATAAAAACAGGGAGCGCTGGTCCAGCAAACCAGAACACCAGGAAATCTGCAGAGCCGCGCGCAGCCACGTTGAACCCGAGTTTAATTCGCTCGTGACAAATTCATTCATTTCCTCATTTCAGTCATGGAGTCAGCGGAGGAGGAAGCGATCACTTGACTTTTGGCAAAAAAACAAAAGAAAAGTCCAGATCAGGGATGAAGAAGGGGAATTTAATACATTTGTGTCACATACAAAACAGTTCTGCATCGCTTTGCAATCCTTTGAACGAGAACGTGCGCGGCCGCTGCGGGCTGGGACAGGCGGGGGCGTGGGTTAGGGGCGTGAGAAGCTCTGTTTTTATTGGCTGGTTAAAAACTGCTTTTATTGGCTGGTTAACGGCGGGTCACTGTGTTTTTTTTTTTAAATGCTTTTAGAGAAGCAAGAGGACTATAGTTTTTTTCAGAGATTACTTTGTCTAACATCAGTCTGTCAGGAGGTATATTTTTAGACAACTCAATGGCATGCACTACAGAACAGACTGCAGCTTTAATTATGGGTGAACTTTGACCTTGAATTTAGGGACTCTAAAAATCTGAGCCATTACGTCTTACATCAGTTATAGTACGGTAAATGTTTTATTTGATGTTTCATCGGAGTTATACACACAGCAGCCAGTTAATGAGGGTTGATGTGAGGAATTTAAGCCCTGACCCTCTTTCTGTTTTTTTATTTATTTAATTCCGTCAGGCACGAGCGACGTTACGTGGGAACGAGCAGCCACTTTATTAAAGCCCACTATTATCCAGCTCCAAACAGATAATAACAACGCGAGAGTTTGCAAGTTGCAGTTCAAGACTCCGCTGGCTGCAACTGTCAAAGGTGGAGGAGCCGCGAGCCAACACGCAGCTGCTGTACTGTACGAGCAGGAGGCGAAAACACGAAATAATCCCGAGGTAAGACACCGAGGAGGAAACATCCAGCCGAGCGGGACTCGGCGTCCCCGACAGGTTTCCACCTCTTCCTTTTCTTTTACTCCAACCGCCTGTGTCGACGTCGTCGAAATTACTGCACTAAACATATTTTTGTGCCTCCCTTTCGCGTGAAGCCAGCGCGAGGATCCCCCCTCCTCCCCCTCCTCCTCCTTCGTAATAAAGTCGCCATTTTGCTTCACTGCCTGTATAAACTCTCCTGTATTCTATTATCCCCTCACATTGAAGGAGTCTGGGAGCTGCCCGTCTTTTCCTGGAGGATTTGAGGAGTGGGAGAAGACGGAGTGGAGGAGAAGCCTCGTGGTAAAAACATATTAATGCAGGAGAGGAGGAGGTCGACAACTGGAAATAAGGTGAAACTCTCAGGACGTGTACACACACACAGTTGTGATTTTCCCCTGCGGTTCTTCGTCAACCTGGTCGTGGTATGCGCGGGGGGAAGAGGGGGACACATTAACTAGCTGCCCGCTCCCCTTTAGGCCCCCCCAGCCCGAGCGTGACCGGCCGTTGACGTACAGCAGGTGTGGACGCCATGTCGTAACCTCGGTGGAAAGACGCCCACCCGCCCGGTGCCTGTCTCCTGACCTCCCCCTCCTCCTCGTCGCGGGGGTGACGCGGGGACACCCGACTGCTCAGAGACAGCCCCTCCAGCTCAGGTAGGTGCCCCCCTCTCCCCCCCAGGTGAAATAATGTCACTGTTTAATCCTTGCTGCTGACAGTGCCACGTGCAGAGGAAAGCACTTGTTTCCAGGTTGTTTGTCAACATCGTGTGAGTTGAGCTAAATCTTTTCATAATGATTGTCTTATAGTGTAGTTGCTGAAGTGTTGCTTTTTGACAACCAGCAGCAACTTAAAGTGACACTGACATGATTTTCTTACTATTAAAGCCTATTTTTGTTTTACAGAAAAGAGCTGTAAGAATTATCACTAGAAAACATTACCGTCATCCATCAAGTACATTATTTTATCAACTGAAGTTATTGAAGTTCCATGATTTGGTAGACTATAATATTTTATCAGTTATGTATAGGGCTCAAAATAATGCATTACCTTTAAATATCCAAATGCATTTTGTTAAAAGACAAAGTTGTTATAATCTTAAGGGGACAGAGATGTTTGTAAAACCACAATTCAGAACTAGTTTGAAGGGACGTTCTACCTCAATCCAGGGAATTAGATTATGGAATGGCTTGGAGAATGTAGTTAAAAATGCCAAGTCAATGTTTACATTTAAGAAAATGATCAAAACAAATGTGTTAAAAAAAAATGAAATAGCGTAATGTGTATTGTATTAGTTAGAAAATTAGAAAGAGTTAGTCATTTTGTACTGTTGGTTGAAGATTATTATTGTTTAATCTGATTGTTGGAAAAAGTTGGTTGAAGATTATTATTGTTTACATGGTTGATTATTGTTGTTTAATCTGATTGTTGGAAGTAAGGGGCAGATATAATAAGATTTATTCTTCTTTCTGCTACCTTTCATTTTTTTATATTTTGTACACTATCATTTATGAGATCGTCTTGTATTGTTTCTTTTGTAAAAAAATGAACAAATTTAATAAACATAAACTATTCATAACATTGCTCAAAATATATATATTTTAATCATTTAAATATGTTCGTTTTTGCAAACAAAATGATAAATCACTTTAATTTTGCTTTAAAAGTGATTTTAAACTTCAAGCCGTGTTTATTCATGGGAAATCCGATTACACGCGAATGCACCACGCGAATGCACCATCTGTGATGTAGGAGGATGAACCTCCAGTCTGCTACCATGATAATGCCGGCTACCCACCAAACGCGTTTCGAGCAGTGGAAGCAGCCGGTTTACATGCAAAGTCTATGTGGAGGAGCGGCGAGGCGTGACCGCAGCGCGTTTTGAGCAGTTCGAGCAGCGCGGCAGTTCTTTTCCGCGCACGCGGAGCGTCCAGAGCAGCCGCTGCCGGAGTTCAAATAATTGAACTTTGGCTGCTCGCCGCGTCGCAGCAACCAATCGGGAGAGACTCTGCTATGTGATGATGCAACGACGACGGGACTTTTTTTGGACTTTTTAAACTTAGCCCAACGAGCCTCCATGAAGAAACCAGCCTCCGGTAAGAAACTTGGCATTTTTACAGTTGCCGCTGTCCGCTCGAGCGTACGATCACCCCAAACGTTAAAAAAAAAGTTTTAATCTCAACAAAGACTTTCGGAGCTGCAGTTCGGCTCGTAGAAAACCCACTCAAGTAGTAACGAGGCTCACGAACAGCTGCTTTTATCTGCCCGGTGTAGAAGAAACAAAACAATCCCGACCGGAAAAGGACCAAGACGCTCCTCCCACTGCGCGTCTTCGGTGTGAACAGACATCTGTTGACAAGCAGCCAGCACCGTACGTTGAGAGCGTTTTTGATGCTCAAGACGCGTTCGGTGGGAACCCGGCTTAAGGCATATTCATTCTCTGCCAGTTCGCCGATTTTTTTGTATAACTTGAAAAATGCCGGTACGTTGTGTCGCATTTGGGTGTTCTAATATCACCAGTGAACAAGTGAGCCTTTTCACTTTCCCAAAAGAAGAAATACTTCGTCAAGAATGGAATAAATAAAGCTGCCCCCCCTCGGAGCTCACTCGTTTCCTGAACAGGTAAGAGTCAAATAAATACGGATGCAGACCTAAATTAGAACCTACTGTTTCTGCTCATCTAACTTCCTGCTTCCAAAACTGAAGACAAATCGCTCAAATCTTAACTTAGATTGATACATTTGTCGTTTTATTTCTTGTTCGCCATGAATATAATAGGGGCGTTCTAAAGACGTTCATCCTCCTACGTCACAGATGTTGCATTCGCATGTAATCGGATTTCCCATGAATAAACACGGCTTGAAGTTTGAAATCACTTTTAAAGCAAAATTAAAGTGATTTATCATTTTGTTTGCAAAAACGAACATATTTAAATGATAATATATATATACTGTATATATATATTTTGAGCAATGTTATGAATAGTAACAAAATCATGCCAGTGACACTTTAAAGCATTAGCTAACCTGTTATAGCCAAGTTATGTAGTTTATTTGTCACATGCAGGTTAACACAAGGTCAGCAGTGCAATATGTGTTCAAGATGAGAAGAAATGTTTTGACTCGAGCAAACAAGAAATACTAAAGCAAATAAGGGTACAAAATAAAGTCCCAAAAAAGTGACAAAGAAAACAGAAATACAATATTTACAAGGTCTAAAAGAAATATAGGTAGTCCCCGACTTACGACGGAGTTCCGTTCCTACGTGGTGTCGTAAAAACACATACCGTACATTTAGGAGCCATAATGAAGGGGGGGAAAAAGTTAATAACCTACTGGTATGCTGGTGAAGCTGTTTTCCTTCGTTCGTCCGTCCGTCCCTCCACTGTATTCTCCATTCGTTTACGTTGTAAAACCGCCGTCCATAAAACAGCTACTTTTCCACAGCTGCTGCGTGTCCAGCTTGCTCCAACAAGTTTTGTTTTGTTTTTTCAATGTCCAGAGGACCAGACTTAGCTTTTTTAGAGAGTACAGAGAGTACAGGGCAAGTTGTAGCCTCCGCAGCTAACTGGTATGCTGGTGAAGCCGTTTTCCTTCGTCCATCCGTCCCTCCGCTGTAATCTCCATTCCGTTTACGACGTAAAACCGCCGTTCAGCTCCCAGCTCATGTATCCGAGTGCAGCAACCTCTGATCAGACACGGTCCATCCAAAGCCGGCCTCCTCACCCCTGGAGCTGTGATGCCGGGTACCCACCAAACGCGTCAAAACGCTCCTGAATCTGTTCACACTGAAGACGCGTCTGATGACGTGCAGTGGGAGGAGGTCTGGCTCCTTTTCCGGTCGGGTTTGTTTTGTTTCTGTACACTGTGCAGATAAAATCAGCTGTACGTGAGCCTCGTTACTACTTGAGTGGGTTTTCTACGAGCCGAACTGCAGCTCCAAAGATGTTTGGGGTGATCGTACGCTCGAGCGGACAGCGGCAACTGTAAAAACGCCAAGTTTCTTACCGGAGGCTGGTTTCTTCATGGAGGCTTGTTGGGGTAAGTTTAAAAAGTCCAAAAAAAGTCCCGTCGTCGTTGCGTCATCACATAGCAGAGTCTCTCCCGATTGGTTGCTGCGACGCGTCGAGCAGCCAAAGTTCAAATATTTGAACTCCAGCAGCCGCTGCTCTGGACGCTCCGCGTGCGCGGAAAAGAACTGCCGCGTTGCTCGAAACGCTCAAAGCGCGTCACGTTTCGCCGCGCCTCCACATAGACTTTGCATGTGAACCGGCTGCTTCCGCTGTCTGAAACGCGTTCGGTGGGTACCCGGCATGAGACTTCCACAGAGTTCACAGAGCGTTTCCAGCTCATGTATCCGAGCGCAGCAACCTCTGATTGGACACGGTCCGTCCAAAGCCGGCTGTATGTCCAACTCCAACAAGTTTTGTTTTGTTTTTTGAATGTCCAGAGGACCAGACTTAGCTAACCTCCGCAGCTAACCGGAAACTGCCGGAAACTGCGTAAATCAGCTTCAAAATAAGATTTTTCAAAAATCATTTTCTAAATTTTTTTACATTTATTTTTTATGGAGATGCGTGACGTAACCAAAAAACCTTGTAACTCGAGACCGTCGTAACCCGAGGACTACCTGTATAGTAAACAACATGGTAGAATATGCAAGTAGGATGAATTTGTATGAATTTCACAAGTGGTAATATAAGCTTAAATGCTCATGATATATATTGCACATATGGTAAATAAAATATGCTAGACAGGTTGTGTGACAGGTTATTGTACAGTTAAGGCAGCTGTGGATGAGTGGTTGGACCAGTTATCTTCCAGTGCAAGAGCTGGGGGTTCGATTCCACCAGCAGTCACATGCCGGAGTGTCCCTGCCTCTGATGTGTGTCTCATCACTGTATGAATGTGATCTAAAGTACTGATTATTCTTTGTACAGATTTAGTAGAGTGCTGTATGAATGGGTAAATGAGGACACAGATTGTGTTGTAAAGTGCTCTGAGTGTCTTGATAAGATAGTAAGGTGCTATATAAATATAGTCCATTTACTTAGTGAGTAACATTGAGATTAATTGAGTTATGATAAGGTAGTGACATACATTATACATGTATATGGAATATATGGCATGAGATATGACATACATATGCATTATATATAAAACTCCTAAAATTCAGGGACACGTTTTGTCATTATTTCCATTTTCTTAAGAAGAAGGCTTAACTTTTAACTCAAGTTACTTTAAAACTGAACACTTCTACTGTTACTGCTACAGTGTGATATTTTGTTGCACATTAACCTGGCTGGTAGTTTGTAGAACTGTGCTTATCAGTGTGTCAACCTGACAAAAATAGGCAAAACAGTAGGGCTGATGATCTCTATCAACTCTTATTGCTACACTTTTCATGTATTTTTAGTGTCCTTGTGTATTGAAGGTGTTGTGAACATTCACGCAGACACATAGAGACTTTGTACTCTTGATGCTTTTACTTTTAATGGCTTAAAATGACTTGCTGCAAAGTATCAAATCAAACACACTTAATGCTAAACATCTACCAGACTGGGAAGTTTAACTTCTCTATTTATCTGCATATTTTATTCAACAAATCGGAGCTTAAAAAATGTACCAGTACATCAAAAATTGTTGGACTTCTGCTCTTTCTTAAATGTCACCATTGTTGGGCGATTTTCAGACACTTCAGCTCCTTCTGTACGTAAACAAACAGGTGGTAGTTAGCAGCTGTTCCCAAATTTAGCTTACAAATTGTTAATTTAAGGACACAATAATCATTTATTTATTTATTTTGTTATAATAATAATAATAATAATAATAATAATAATAATAATAATGAATTTAATAATAATGAATTTAACTTATAACGCACTTTTCATTAACGCAAATCTCAAAGTGCTACAAAGTACAACAAAAATCAAAGATAAAATAAAAACAAGTGATAAAATCAAGTAAAATCAATGATAATATCAACTAAGATCAAAGGTAAAATCATGTGGAGGCAGAGTAGGCTCGCTTAAAAAGAAAGGTCTTTAAGCCTTGTTTAAAGTCAACCAGTGACTGTGGAGCTCTCAGGTAGTCAGGGAGGGAGTTCCATAGGCGGGGGGCAGCCACACAGAATGCCCGGTCTCCCATGGTCCTTAATTTGGTTCGTGGAATGTGAAGGAGATTACTGTTCTGTGATCGTAGAGACCGGGTGGATGAATATGGTGCAAGAATGTCCTTTAGATAATCAGGTGAAGTTCCGTGTAAGCATTGGTGTGTAATGAGAGCAGTTTTGTACTGAATTCTGTAGGTGACAGGAAGCCAATGGAGGTTATGGAGAATGGGTGTAATATGTTCAAATTTACGAGCTCTCAATAAAATCCTTGCTGCACTGTTTTGAATATATTGAAGCTTCTGAAGGTTTTTGCCAGGGATTCCAATAAACAGGGAGTTGCAGTAGTCGAGCCTGGAGGAGACAAAGGCATGGACGAGTTTCTCAGCATCAGAAAAAGTTAGAGATGGGCGAAGTCTGGAGATGTTTCGAAGATGGAAGAAGCAGGTTTTAAACAGATGCTTAATGTGATTTTCAAATGTAAGATGAGAGTCCATTTTTATTCCAAGATTTGTAACAGAGGTGGAGAGGGGGATGTCTTGTCCAGAAAAGGAAATTGTTGTTATAGTTGATGTTTGTACCTGGTGAGGGGTGCCAATCAGTATGGCCTCAGTCTTGGAGCAGTTTAATTGAAGAAAGTTCCTGATTCATCCATGCTCTTATTTCCTCTAGGCAGGTAGAGAGGGCAGTGAGTGAAGATGGAGATGACAATGGGGATGATGATGATGCTCCAGTCCTGATGTAAAGCTGTGTATCGTCGGCATAACAGTGAAAAGAAATGTTGAACTGATTAATAAGTTGAACTCCTCCCCGACCTCTCCGGGTCGGGGAGGAGGTCCTGCCCCAAGTGGAGGAGTTTAAGTATCTCGGGATCTTGTTCACGAATGAGGGAAAACTGGAGCGTGAGATCGATAGGCGGATAGGTGCAGCGTCCGCAGTGAAGCGGGCGCTGTACCGGTCTGTCGTGGTGAAGAGAGAGCTGAGTCAAAAGGCAAAGCTCTCAATTTACCGATCGATCTACGTTCCCACCCTCATCTATGGTCATGAGCTTTGGGTTATGACCGAAAGAACAAGATCTCGGATACAAGCGGCTGAAATGAGTTTTCTCCGCAGGGTGGCTGGACTCTCCCTTAGAGATAGGGTGAGAAGCTCAGTCATCCGGGAGGGACTCGGAGTAGAGCCGCTGCTTCTCCACATCGAGAGGAGCCAGTTGAGGTGGCTCGGGCATCTGGTTAGGATGCCTCCTGGACGCCTCCCTGGTGAGGTGTTCCGGGCATGTCCCACCGGGAGGAGACCCAGAGGAAGACCCAGGACACGCTGGAGGGACTATGTTTCTCGGCTGGCCTGGGAACGCCTTGGGATTCCCCCGGAGGAGCTGCTCCAAGTGGCTGGGGAGAGGGAAGTCTGGGCCTCCCTACTTAGGCTGCTACCCCCGCGACCCGACCCCGGATAAGCGGAAGAAGATGGATGGATGGATGGATGGATGGATTAATAATTTGACCCAAAGGTAGCATGTAGAGGGAAAACAACAGGGGCCCAAGAACTGACCCCTGAGGGACACCACAGGAGACACAGACTGTCTGGGACGTGGCGTTGCCAAGACTAACGCATTCCAGCCTGTTGGAGAGGAAAGATTTGAACCAGTCCAGGACAGTGTCACAGAGACCGACCTCCACATGAAGACGGTGGAGGAGGATACTATGGTCCACAGTGTCGAAAGCTGCAGTGAGGTCAAGGAGGACAAGGATGGAGGGAGAACCAGTGTCAGCAGCCATGAGGACATCATTGGTAACTCTCAGCAATGCAGTCTCAGTACTGTGAGCTGCTCGGAAGCCAGACTGAAACTTCTCATACAGGGAGTGTTGTTGTAGGTGGACCTGCAGCTGAGCAGCAACTGCTTTCTCCAGCATTTTAGACAGAAATGGGTGGTGGGAAATTGGGCGGTAATTAGAAAGAATGTCGGGATCCAAATTAGATTTTTTTCAGAAGAGGCTTAATGATGGCAGTTTTTAGAGGCAGTGGAACATGACCGGATTGTAGAGACTTATTTATTATTTGTGTGATTAATGGGCTTATTGCCGAGTGATTGGATTCTATGAGAGACGAGGGGAAGGGATCCAGGGCGCAGGATGAAGGCTTCATTTTCTTGATGATGGACTCCACCTCACTCTGAACAACTTCATCAAAGCTGCTCAGGGACCCAGAATGCAGACGGGTAGATGGCAAACGAAGATCAGTTCATTACTTCATGAATTTTATTTACTTGTCATGACTTTGCAGTAAGTACCCTTAAGTGTGACAGAATTTAAAACTTTGCCTATTTACTTTTAGACTTTTGTAGCAAAAATCATTTTAAAATAATAGCAATGTAAACCATGTCCACATCAAATGAAAATGCCAGCTCAAACCTCTGTTTTTGCTTCCGTTTGTTTTGCAGTGATAAAGACTCATGATTAATGAATTGTGTGTTTCTAACAGTGTCTGTTTTTCTGAGATAGTTTTCATTGGTTGTCTTCACACGTTTTTTTTTTTTACAGTCACAGCATTACAAATGTTTCAGTGTGAGTGATATTTCCTGTTTATGTTCATGTGCCTTTCAGCAGCTTGCATCCTGAAGCCAAGCTCACTGTGCATTTTACGTTGAAAATTTATGA
>JBBPBX010030905.1:7204-26242 GCA_038048925.1 Garcialebias charrua
ATATATATATGAATAAACAATTAAAGGGGGCTAAAAATGATCATACTGTATAAACAAAAAAGTCCCACCTGCTGTAAGCTGAGAGCCTGAATGAACTGATGCAGAGTTGTGATGCAAAAGTCCTCCACCAGAGGGTAGACCAGCAGAGTCCTCATGATGGCCGAACATCTGAAAAGACAAGTCATTTATCTTTGTAACGTGGCACTCTCGGTTTAATTTTTACTCGTCTGCATTAAATATCCATTATTAGTGTATAGCTTATTTTTTAGTAATTATTTGAAATCTCACCAGCTCTGGCAGGCGACTGACCAATCCGAGTGCTGCACTGCTGAAGCCTGGCGTTAACCCTCCCTGTCCGCAGGCGTGTCGCTGAAGAACACAGATGGCTTCATCAAAGTGGTCTCCTATTTTACTCTATGAAACATGAAGAACAATGGAAGAGATAAGGTGATGTACAAAACACTGCTTTACACTGATGTTTGACCTTAAAAGAAAAACAGCAATTTACAGACACTCACCGTAGACTGAGCTCCACAGTCAAAGTTAGGTGAAGGTGTGGCCTGGCCAGAAGACCGAGTCCACTGGGATGCAGAGCCTTTAAAAAACACTATATTTTATTTACACTAACATTACAAATGATTCATGCAAGTCGCTGAGATTCACTCCTTAATAATCAATGTTACAAGCATTTTACTAAAGTGAAAATGCACTTTTGGATTGCTCCTTCCTGATGAATATTTCTCTTATTATGCACCGTTACGATCCGTAATTAATGTTAATAGAGACTTGAGATATGACCATGTGCAGAACATTATTCGTCAACACAATTAAAAAAGTTTATTGTGTTCTGCGCTATCGGCACACTTAGCTTGCTGATGTAAATGCTGAGCCAAAGCTTACGTTTTCCACTTAATCAGCCAATCAGAAAACCTATTTTAGAAAAACAACTTTGACAGAAAACTTTTGACACAAAAAGAAGAAAATTACCAACAAACAGCTCAGCAAAAAAGGTGTTAATGAACATGAACAACAGCAGGTTGAACAATAAGAGACAATAAATGCTGGTGAGATATTGGTTTTAAAAGAAGTGTCAGTTTTGTGTAAAAATCTCAAACTCTAGTCTCTAACAAGAGCGAATGTAGCAATAACAAACAAATTTTTCACAGAGTGTGAGCTCTCCAGGTTCTTCTACAGAAATACAACTAAACAAGAAAGC
The DNA here is from genome assembly GCA_038048925.1 of Garcialebias charrua. NCBI lineage: Eukaryota > Metazoa > Chordata > Actinopteri > Cyprinodontiformes > Rivulidae > Garcialebias > Garcialebias charrua. The sequence goes on from JBBPBX010030905.1 coordinate 8,421, forward strand.
TGAGTGCAGCAGGAGTGGATCAAAAGACAACGTAGTAGACAAGAATACCGGTAACTCCCTTCACAAGTCCAACAATGTGGTGCATAATCATCAGCTCAGGGCTGACAGACCCAAGGAGGACCCAAGTACAAGAGGTCTTTTACAGAAGCCAAAAAATGTTCTTTTGATACGAAAAAAGCCAAGAACACAACAGGCAGCAAGTGATGAATGACATCAATGAAGCATGGCATACGGTTCATGAACTCTACCTTCATAGTTAAAGCTGCAAATCTGATGCAACTAGCAATGTGCAGAATGAAAGCAACCCCAAACAAGAAGGACAATTTGTTTCTTCAGTGAGCTGAAAAACACGAGTTCCTGATACAAACACACCTCTAACCTTGTTTTTTTCCTTTAAAATAATATAACACAAACAATTCAGAGCATAAATTCTAATTCACATTTCACAAAGATCTTAAATGTGTTCATTCATGCTCATCTGCTCACACAGACTCATGTTCGTGCTGATGTTTGGAGTATTGTTTTGTACTACTAGTGCTTAGTGTATTTTAGTTAATGTTTTTCTTAGTTCATATCTTAGATCTTATTAGTTTTTCTTTTACATTTTATGTTTTGTTGGATGTAACTGGGACCCTGTGCATTCAATTTTGTTCCACTACCGTACATGTGGTGCGAATGACAAATAAAGAAACGGACTCTGAGAAATGTTTTCACTGTGCTGTAGATGAATAGAAAATACCACATATGTACACTTAATGAATATATATACTGTATTTTTAAATTACATAGAGATTTGGAAAAACAAATATTGTTTGTTTCTAATCTTTTGACAACAAAAATATTTGTCGTATAAACTGTGTGAACATTTTCATGCTTGAACACAAATGGGGAAGTGACCCCACCTTCTTTTTATTTTTACAATTTTCCCTTCCTCTCTCATAAGTTAAATTAGGTTTTTGTGTGCGACTGATTGAGATGTACAGGTAGTCATTTTTCTGGACAGAAAACTTGCATCAAATTTAAAAATTATCTCAAAAACAAAACAAAACAAAAAAAACACTGTTTGTGCCATTTTGAAACAAATCCCAAATAAAACCTTAAAAAACTGTTTTTAACAACCAATTATTAAAATACTGAATATTAACAACAAACTTTCTGCAACGGTCTCTTTGTTTAATACATGTATTTGCAAAAAAAAAGTCTGATTTGACTTATTGAGACAAAAAAGGTTTATGAAGGAATTGGAAACATTTTTGACTGTTGTATACTATATAAACTAAAATGTTACTTACGGTATGTATTTCTAACCTAAATTAGTATTAGAGAATAGAATTACCTGAGATTTCAAGATGGTGGAAAAATGCACAGCAGTTTTCTGTTATCGCTGCTTTGCGTGGGGAATACTTCAGTATTCACTTCACTAAAATAAAATAAGTCATGCCTATCGTTTCTGAAAGTAGCGATCTGAGTTTGAGGTCACAGGAAAGCACTCACCTGAAACAGCCTGAGGTGAGCCAGAGGGAGTAGACGGAGATGGAGGGAAAGCATTACTGTTGGTGTCTGAAGGATAGATCTGAACAAAGAATGTCTGGCTTTTTATCAAATTAAACTACTTGTCTGTTTACATTGAAGATGCTTTAAACATAAAAATCATAAAATGTATAATTATGTGGAAAAAAGTACAAGATTACTTGAATAGAAATATGTAGTTTATGATTACTTACTGATGCTAGGGCTTTCCCAACCTCATCCCCTGAACTTCCAGGTACTACAACCCGATTGGCTTGAGAAATGAAAAACAAACTTTGATCACAATCACAGATCGGATATGTGGCAATATTATTTTAATGTTTAATAACATAAAACAGAGAATTCTGAAAGAAAAGTGGCACACGTTATAAGATTTACCCATCATGGTTTCCGTGCCAGCGATAGGGGGTGTGTGGTTGGGGACTCCAAAGCTGCTGGAGCCAGAGTGGAAACCAGCAGGGTGAGCTGCGTTCACCTCACTGCCATGCAGGGGGTAGTTTTGGGGAGAAACGGGTAGGGGCTGCCGTTTCTTGGAAGAACAAACACCAAACAGTTTAATTGAAATAACCAGACAGAAGCTTTTATGATCCATTAGGAGAGGAAAAAAGTGTTTGCTGATTTTAACAAGTCTTCGGTGTGAAGTTACAGCTCACCAGTCTATCTTGAGGGTTGATGGCAGTGAAAGGTCCGTGCTGGCCCAGATGGGGGGAGTTGCCCAGAACAGCAGAATAACCAGGCTGAATCATCGACCCGGCAGAGCTCCAAGGATCAGAGGGCGGGTGGAGACCTTCTGTCAGGGGGGCATCCAGCAGAGAAAGGGGAAGAATCAAGGGTGAGGGATAACCAGCCACAGGAGACCAGAAGACAATGAGGACTGCATATGAGACATGTCACTTTACTGTGACGACTTTATTCAGCCGCGATTCACTATTCAACAGCCATGCACCAGAGGGGCTTCAGTAACCTACAACACCTTTGGTGCATCTGGACACAATACAGTTCTGAAACCAGTGTCCCAAGTGCACAGGCTTCAAAGGAAAATTCCAGGAAATTATTGTCTTTGCCAGACTAAACGTTTCAACTAAACACAAAGGACAAGGAGAGACTCTAGAGGAAAATATTTTTTAGACTGACCTTGCATGTAGAATGGTGATGGGTAGACATTTCCTGCTTTGAAGGAAGGGTAGCAAGCATTGTCTCGAGTAAAATTCTCCCCTGCTGCTGGTGCAGAAACCTACACATAAACATGTGAAAGCCTTTGGCTTAATGCTTCAAAGTTTAGTCTGAAAGAACTACGGTACAAAACAAGATGCAGGGAAACTATGCAGCAGCCTAAATGAATAACCACACCACTGCAATATTTACTCAGGCCTGAATAAAGATCAGTCAGTGCTCTTTTGGGACCCACATCAACCATATCAGTCAAACTTTTAAATATTAAATTGTGTATTACTAAGTGCAGTTAACAGATATTTCACTTTTTTAACGGTGTGGCCAAAAAGTAGAAGTTGTTATATAAAGGATATAAAAACCTGTTCTTAGCCACATCCAAAATCAAGAATTATACTGTATTTGGAAAAAATCTGAACAAATTGAACTAAACTTTTCTTCAGTGGTTTGATTAAACGGGGAAAAGAAGAGGAAAGAGAGGGAGCAAGGAGATGCACTCCTAATTACTAAACCATCTGCCGAATCCTGGACGGCGGCCAACTCCACTGGCAGCTGGGATAGAGCGATGGGGGAGGGAGCGGGAGAAAAGGGAGGGCTGTTGTTTATGGTGGAGAAGGGGGGTAGAGAGGGAGGCTGAGTGAAATGGGGTAGGGTGGGGAAAAAATAAGGAAATATGGTGTCCAGAGAGGGAGACTGAAAGGAAAAATTGAGGAGGAGGAGTAAAAAGCTTTAAACTCTTGTATGAATCCTATTCTGGGATTTGATGAGACGACTTGGCAGAGGGAAAGAAATGTGGCCACAAAGCAAAGGCCCCAGAAATAAAACACACTATAAATACATGTTGCAAATGAATGACTTGGTAAATAAGTGGCTTTTCCCTTTTGTTCCTTTTTGACTCTGCTGCTGCAGATGCACAGCTGTAAGACCTGGAAGGCCTGTATCGCTGCTATTATACTGCTTTCCAAGGAGAGGCTTTGGATGTCGAACTGAAACTGAACTGAAAGGGCGCAAGACGTGAAAATTTGGGGTCTCTTGGAATGAATGCCGCTGCTCAAACATGGTGCAGGGCTGAAGCTTTTCTGGATGTTAGTACTTACTGAGGAGGGCAGGCCAGGGGGCATTTTCCTGATCTTTTTTGGCTGTGACTCTGCAGGGAGTGAGACAAGAAGGAAAGGATGACAGTGTGCTCAGTCAGAATACAAAAAAAACCCGAAACTTAAAGAAAAAATGACAACACAATAGGTAATGAGGGCTTTCAAATATGATGCTTCCTTCCTTCCAAATTCCTGCTAAACCAATAAGTGACTACTCATTAATGCCTGTTCATACAGTAATTAGGCTGACGTTATTCAACAATTGTTCCTTTCTGAAACTAGTTGATGTCACTTTCTCTTACAAAGAAAAAGTGAGACTTTGCAGACCTCTTTTAAGGCTTTAACAAAATAAATGTGCGCACAAATGTCAATTTAAACCAAACTAAAGCGGTTTTTATTTTAAGCAAAATCTGTGGTGACCAATCTGTCCTCTGTTTAACACTTTGCTTACCAATGGGGTCCTGTGAGGGTCTTCTGCGTGTGTTGCTTCGCTCATATGATGAATAAAACTGGGAACTGGACTTGACAGTAGATGGAGAAAGGTTATCTGGACTTGGCATGGGCATGTCACTGGGCATAAAACCAGGCTAAAGAAAAGTCAAAGAAAAGAGAAGTGAGGCACAAGCTTGTCTGAAACTGGAAAACATGGTTTACACTTTAATGTAATCATCGAAATTTCAGAGGTTTGAATGAAAAGAATTATACAAAAAAGAAAAGAAAAAACTAACTACAGTACATTGTGCTGATGTGGAGTTCAACTACTTTCTTATTTTCCCCCATGTTCAGAATTTAGGTATAAAATCTTGTTGTAATAATGAATAGTAGCAGTAGTCGGGTGAAAAAACACAGACCCTGCCAATTATGCTGCAATTCAGTAAACAGCTTTGTGAGCCCTGGATAAACCCACCATGCCAACTAACGGTTTGACAACAAGAAAGAGATCTACCGGTACTCTGGAAGGTAGGACTTCAAAACTCTATGATCTTAAACAATCTGCAGAAAAACAAGATAATAAAGTGGATTAATTTTATTTTATTTTTTTAATTTGAGGTGATTATGTAACCCATATAAAATGGGGATGTCTTTTTAAGAAACAGAGGTTAGGGAAGCTAGGTAGTCTACCTAGCCAATAGGAAGTTTAGTTCCCAGTGTGTATGAACCAATCAGAAAGCAGACTGACGCAGTAGGTTCCACCCTTCTTTTCCCGCGTCTGCAACCTGGTTGGTGTGCGCGAGAGAGATCCACCAATAGGAGGAGATTGTCAAGCTGTGCAGCTTGATGGTCTGTGTGTTAAGACGGTTGAAATAATGGATATGAACTCAAACAAAACCCTCTTGTAGATAGAATTGCTGTTATCATTCGACTTCTTAAAAAACCCGGAAAAGGGTAGCATGCCCTCTCCGGGTCGGGGATGAGGTCCTGCCCCAAGTGGAGGAGTTTAAGTATCTCGGGGTCTTGTTCACGAATGAGGGAAAACTGGAGCGTGAGATCGATAGGCGGATAGGTGCAGCATCCGCAGTGAAGCGGGCGCTGTACCGGTCTGTCGTGGTGAAGAGAGAGCTGAGTCAAAAGGCAAAGCTCTCAATTTACCGATCGATCTACGTTCCCACCCTCATCTATGGTCATGAGCTTTGGGTTGTGACCGAAAGAACGAGATCTCGGATACAAGCGGCTGAAATGAGTTTTCTCCGCAGGGTGTCTGGACTCTCCCTTAGAGATAGGGTGAGAAGCTCAGTCATCCGGGAGGGACTCGGAGTAGAGCCGCTGCTTCTCCACATCGAGAGGAGCCAGTTGAGGTGGCTCGGGCATCTGGTTAGGATGCCTCCTGGACGCCTCCCTGGGGAGGTGTTCCGGGCATGTCCCACCGGGAGGAGGCCCAGAGGAAGACCCAGGACACGCTGGAGGGACTATGTTTCTCGGCTGGCCTGGGAACGCCTTGGGATTCCCCCAGAGGAGCTGCTCCATGTGGCTGGGGAGAGGGAAGTCTGGGCCTCCCTACTTAGGCTGCTACCCCCGCGACCCGACCCCGGATAAGCGGACGAAAATGGATGGATGGATGGATCCGACTTCTAAGCTGTAAATTGTGAAGTGAGTAAAACAAGAGTGAACTTCAGTTTTCTGTCGAGCACTGTTAGAGCTACCTCGCTAGCCTCGTTAGCTCTTATTGGCTACTGGTTTCCTCGAAGTTCATCTCGTTCTCCGTTCAGCTGAAGGTAAAGACTAAACTATGGTGTATTCTTACTTTATTCACAATGAAAGCTCATATTATTGAGGTTAAAGCACAAAAAACCTGACCTGTCAACAACAGGAACAGCAGAATAATATAATTTTATTAAGCTGTTCTAGCTTTAATCCTTAAATCATGTTTCTATGGACATCATATTTGACATCAATTTGTTATTTAATTGCTCAAATTTGCTATGAAACAATTGGAGGTGATAAAACAGCAGGTGATGTTACAGAAAACTTATCCAGACAAGTGTAGACAAACAATCAGTGACGTGGGGTGAAGAGTTGAATGAAAAGTTTTGTTTCCTGGCTGTTAGGGAACTCTGTGTGCTTATTACTGAAGTTACACACTACATATTCTTTTGTGGAGGGCTAAAGGCCTAGTTATACTCGCGCTTTGGTCCGCAAGATGGAGCGCGCGCGCTGCGCGCGCACCGAGCCGTGCGGCTCCATGCGTTTACAGTGTTGCGGCTGTGTTTATGGTTGACGCACGGCGGCGCATGGCAAAGTGCTGTTCTTTGAGCCCAGTCCACGGCGTCAACGGCAAAAGTCAACGACAAAAGTCAACGACAAAAGTCAATGACAAAAGTCAACGGCGCCGCGTGCGCACTAGGCTTGCGGAGTTTCAAAAATTCGGAGGTGCGCGACACGCGCCAAGACGGCGCGCGGGGCCAACGCGCAGGGGTCGGGGACTGCGATATTGCGTCACTTTTGGCGCGTGCCCCTCGCGCGCGGCGCGACGCGTCGAGTATAAATCTAGCTTAAGTTCACACTGCAGAAACTAGAGAATTATGCACCTACAGAAAAGAACTACGGTAGTTCCCAAACTGACAACAGTAAGACGACACTCACTGAACTGGTTTTGTGCAGAAATATGTCAGAGATGAAGATCTAATTGCCTAAATTATCTGCATAATAGTTTTACAGACTTTTATAGCTGGGCGAATCGCATTGTTGTAACAGCATAACATAACCGGACTGACTCTCTCCCTCCCCATTAGCATGTTCATGGTATGTAAATACTTTTGACTACAGCATGGCAGGATATTCCTTTCCACATGAGTGCAAGTTGAACAACATTGTCCACATCTAGACTGAAGTATTTAATACCACCAATATCTGAAATAACCAATGAAGCAGTTTGATTATAGCAAAATAATTTTATTTTTGATTTTAGACACTAGGAATATTTTTTTACTGCTCACTTTTTAATTATTTCTTCCTAATTTTGGTTTCATGTAAATTGATAGCTGTGTGCCAAAATAAATAAATAAAAATAAATAAATAACACAATTGCTTAAAAGAAGCTCACGTATCCTTGCAATTAATTTACCTGTGTTACAAATGATGGGTATGGTCCTCGTTCAGCCTTCCCTGTCAGCAAAACATACAAAATGTGTTAAAAAAAAGTCATTTTAATCATAATTAAAACAGAGTCTTGTTAATACCCCATTTTCTATCCCATCTGCTTTGTCAATATATGTTATTTATGGCTGTGAACAGCAAAAATAAAACAAATGGACCCATTATAAATGCTTCTGGGGCATTTGTGCTCAACCCCCGCCACCTCCCCTGACAGTTAAACTGAGAAGAGCTGTGGTGCACAGTGATCCCCAGGGAGAGCCTTGTTTGTGCACGGGCACCCTTTACACCCCAACCCCTCCCACGCTGAACACACAAACTGCAACACAGAAACAAACCTCCTCCACATCCTCCCTGACTGCTCTGCCCCCTTCATCCTGAATCATGCTAAACTACAACAAAAGTGTCTAACTTGTGAACAAACAACTCATTGTTCTGTTGGGTCACACCGTCCATTGACGTCACAGAGCTCCTCTATCGTTTAGCTGAACACAAACGTCCTCGATTCACTTTGGTTTTTACAAAAAGTCAATGTTGTATTTTGCTTCAACAAGTTTTATTTGAGCTTTCAAACTTACCAATAACCCCTGGTCCGAATACTGGGGTAGAGGCCAGGTTCTCTCGCTCACAGTAAAGGTCTTCTGCATAACCCTAGCAGGGAAAAAAACACCAAAAACATCACATGTATAATACAAATCAGAACAGCATCATGAGTAGATTGAGATGAATACAAAAACAGATGGTATTTATTTAAAATTTTCATATTGAGAAACAGATTAGCTCTGTAGTTAAGAAATCCTATTTTTAAATTGAGGCCTTTATCTACAGTAAAATAGTTTTGATCCTTTATTGACTTTGATCGAGTGAGTCATTCTATTACCTCTCAACTGGATTATGGTAACTCTCTGTATGTTGGTGTTAGCCAGGCTGGCCTCTCAGTCTGCCGTTAGCTTAGAGTTCTGCAGCTTATCTTTTAACACGGTCAAATAAGCGTGAACACATCTCCCTGGTGCTGGCTTCTCTTTATTGTCTCCCTGTTCATTTTAGAAATTACTTAAGTTTTATTGATGACCTAAAAGGCCCTGAATGGGCAGGTTCTTGTATCTGGCCTTCTGTAGTTTTATGTGCCTTATAGGCTCATTTAGCTCCTAAACTGTGGAACCAGCTGCCCCTTCATATCAGACAGGCTTCAACTGGGCAATTTTAAGTACCATCATAAAACACATTGAAAGTAAAGTCTTTAAGTGCTTTAGGCAAAATTTGTACTCACTGACTTTTATTATATGATAGAGTTGAATTTTTCTTAATTTTTGTGTTATTTTTACGTTCCATACATCTCTGGTTGTTTTTATGATCTCGTCTGTTTGGTATTATCTTTTCAAGATTTTTTTTTTTTTGTGTCCAGCACTTTTGTGGCAGTTGTTTTTAATTCTGTTGTATAAACAAATTTTATTTGATAAACAGCTAGAAATTAAACCCACAAATGTGATTTAAATTGCTCTTGGTTGTAACAGTAAAATAACAAAAGCATTTTTTTAAAATAAATTTAACTAAAATGTAATTTTTGACTTCTAAACTTTTAAATAAACAAGAAGGCAATAATAAAACTTTTTTTTAAACTAAACCTAAACAGACTTGTGAAGAATGTGACTTTAAGATCAGTGAAGCCTCAACTTGACTGCAGTCTTTTTAGTGATTTAATAACTTTTATTTATAACGCACTTTACATCAGTAACAGATCCCAAAGTGCTATATTTATTTAAATGTAGTGGACAGTGAGCGAAACAACTTATCATAGGACGCCAAACTAAACTAAAACTAAAGCAAAATTACTTTCATCCAGAGTAGAATATACATTTGTTGCCTTTTTAAATCTTAAATTTTACAAGTACAGAAAAAAAACGTCGTTTTTCTTAATTTGCTCTTAATTTTTACATTTTTTTTTTTTACTGACTGTATGAATGTAGAACTTGACTGCTAACATAAGTTGTTCATATTTTTAGTACGCATTCAGCATTAAGATTATAAAAGTCAATTTGGCTAATAAAATACAAACTACTGTATATGTAAACACAAAGAGACAGACTTTAAACATACATTCTGGTCTTCTTTAAAAATCTCATATTATAACAAACCACTCACAAAGTCCCTCTGTTAAGTTCTGAGTGCCAGTGAGTGGTTTAGATATAGGCATACGATTTTGACCCATTAATTATGTTCTGTCTGTACCGTAAAAACCGGTGTATAATACGCTGTATCTTTGCTCATTTGAATGTCCTGCGTATTAAACACCGAAGAGTATTATTTATGGATTTTTCCCATATTTTTAGACCCATTTTTCGCTCTGATTCTTCGTTTTTCATTTTTGGCAAAAATGGTGCAGTACCAGTTTCGGCCGCTATACGGGCGCTGTGGGCAGCAGCCAGCAGAGGACTCAGAGAGCGAAGAGGAAGAGGAGGGCCACTTCCAGACGTTTCTAGCTCATGTGTCCGAAAACAGCCTCCTCTGGTCGGACTGACTCTGTCGCTGCCCGCCCCTTGCTCTGGGTGTACCGGTAGCTGCATTTAGCTTAGCTGTGAGGTTCGCTGTTTTTGTTTGCAAGATACCACTCATAAACCACACCGCAGATTTTTAAATCCAGCTGATTTCACATTTGGTTCAGCTCAGGAGCCCGTCTGCTATAGTCAGGTAAGAAATATATTTTTTAAGCGTTTATTTAGCTAAATTTAAAGAAACAAAGCGTCCGGTCCGAGCCGCCTGCCTAAAATTCGGCATTTTTTTTTCTTTTTTTATCGAGCTGATTTGAACATTTCGTTAAGCTCAGGAGCACGTCTGCTATAAAGTCAGCTAAGAAATATATTTTTCTCGCAAAAAAAAATAAATTGTTTTTACCGTGTTTCCTTGTGAAGTTCTTTGTACTCGCTCGCTTCTGTCGCCGCCATTTTAAGCAGGGCAAATGAGGCGCTGACGCGTCGCGATGACGCGTATTAAACACTGAAGCGTATTGTGTACATTTTTTTCTTGTTTATTGTTAATAATTGAACAAAGCGTATTTAACACCGGTGCGTATTTTACAACGGCGAATACTGTACTCAAAACAACTGTGTTATCTGAACCTGGTTTCCCGGCTAGCCTTCAAGGCCACCTTATCTGAATTCGCCTGGAGGACAAGTAATCTGACGCTCACCCACCACCACCCATCGGAGAACTCCACCATCAACCAGAGTGAACCAGCTGAAAAAAACATTGTCATCATTTTCAGGACTCTTGGATCCTCATTAGCGTTGACCTTGGCCATTCCCCGACACCCGCGAGAATGTTTACGGATCTCATCGGAGGAGCTGTTGATTATTCCATCCTTATCAGAACTCTTACGGTGACCTCGAGAGCATCTATGAACATTGCTCATTGTTCTCTGTGTCTCCCCCGCTCTGCAGACTGTCTACGTCATTATGTGCTTATCTGTGCGAGGTGTTTTTAATATTATAATTTTTTTTCTCAAGCATGAAGAAAGATTTTAATGGGATTTTTTTTTGCCTCCATTTCCTAATGTGTCTAATTTCGTTACTTTTTGTCTGTCTAGCAGATCTCACTTGTAAATGAGTCTTCGAGGCTCATTGTGACTTATCGGTCTAAATAAAGGTTGAATGAAAAATCATTTTCAACCCAAAAGTGGTTGTGTATTAATATTAATAATCTGAATAAGTGGACAAAAATATGCCAGAGATACAACATATTACAGTATCAGTTAAGGCATGCCATTCTGAAAACACAATTCTCATACTCATACTATTGTGTAAAGTACTGTAATTTTGAGTGGACTCATTACCTCTGAGCTTGACTTTGCATTCATTAAATGAAAGTATAATCAGGAAATCAGGTAACAGCTTGGTGTGTAACAGTGACAACTGGCACCAAATAAGAAGTCAAAATATAGAGCACTTTATCACGCCACCCACTGGTTGTGTGGGAAAAAGGATAATTAAGTTTTCAATGTTAGAATAAATCATACCCTTCCCTGGTTGAAAGTTGGATTATTCTGTTCTGCTGGTCCCCAAGGACTTTCATCTAGACCTGGAAGACAAAAATAAATAAAACATTTGGTTGGACATGTTGGCCTGTTAACAAAAAGAACATTGTTATCAGAGATTTATGCCCTTGTTTGGCAAGAAGTGTCTCGCTTGAGAGATTGATGACTTGCTTTGATACAGGTTTTTCAGGCTCCTCAAAGCAACCTCCAATGAAGAGCTTCACTTCAAAGCTCACACAGAGACAACAGAGCGACAGTGCTGTCACATAGTGTGGATATGAGCTGTAGGAAGTTTGAATAATTAACACCCCATGTGAGGCTTCCAGAATCATCCTCGACATTCTTCATTCTCCCACTCCACCCCTAGACATTTTCCATGGCAACAGTCACTCGTAGCCCATTTATTCTCACACGTGGTTTACACCTTTGCCGTACCGTAGACTCAAGGTCTCAACCTCACATGGCTGACATGTGCTATCCCCAGTTGAAGCAGCTTTCAGAAAGATGACCATGTCATAAAGGAGCAACTTGTGAAGCAGAATTTTCTGCCTTTACCCTATTTCCCCAATCCCCCCTCATGCAGCAACACAGCATCTCTGGGGGAAATCGGAAGCTTAATTGCACTCTGATTTGCATAATTGTGCATATTAACGAGACTGAGTTCTGTGAATATTCATATTTTTGTTTTGTTAACTAATTAAAACTCTTAGGAGAGAAAAGGAGGTAAGAGGGGTGGAGACGGACTAAAATCAAACCAGGATCAGCAGTAGAACAAAATATGGGTCCAAACTGCTGAAAGCTGCTAGATTGCAGTGACAAGTGTGATCTACACAACTCCAATGGAATAAGAGATGGAGGAGACATTTTTTATGGCTGCCTATCACTCTTTACATCAATCAAACATATTAAAAAGAAACACATTCAAGACATCAGCACCCAGCTTTTGAAAATAAGAAAAGGCTTCAAATTTGGCTGATGGTCCTCCTTGATGATGTGAGCAGCTGGTTTTGGCTGTCAGCAGCAAACTGGTTGATCCACTATGAGAAGATGCTATTTATAAGACTGAGCTGAATACAGCTCCTCAGACTGAATAATAGGCATGTAACGAGATCTCGTTGTACGAGATCTCGCGATATTAAACTCCCGCGAGACGCTAATGCTAATGCTAGCAGAGCCCCTAGCAAGTCAGCGTCACGGACAGCATGGCTTCGCCGGATGAAGTTGCTATAGAAGACGCCCCAACTACTGATGGAGGGTGCCGCAGACGCCTCTACATTGATGGAGGGTCCCGGCGCTGCCGACGCTGCCCCGAATGTAAAGACACGCGTGTAAACACCGGTGTGACCGGTGTTGCCAGATAGAGTCCCACCCACCCAAAGCAATCTCTACCCGCAAAAGTCAGAAGGAAAATCGCGGTGAACCGCCCAATCTGGCAACACTGGTGAGTGACGGCTGCAGAGTCAGTGCTGATGCGGATATTTATGTTCAATTTTTGGAAAGTCCTGCGTGAATATCTATTTTTTTAAACAAAGTTGAACGTTCTAAGGTCTAAGGAGATTCAATCAGTAAAATGAAGACATCAGTTGGGTTTGTAATACATGTTAAAACAGAATAAAAGCCTTTTTGCGGCATAAAACCGATCTTTGAAGTTTTCTTGAACTAATATTAAAATCTCGTCTCGTTCTCGCGAGATTGTGATTTGTCTCGTCTCGTCTCGTGAGTTTTGTGTATCGTTACACCCCTACTGAATAATTTTATTTATTTTTTATTTATTTATCCTTTATTTATACAGGTGGTCTCATTGAGCCACGAGAACTCATTTTCAAGAGAGACCTGTTTTAGGGAGAAGATTATGGGAGGGTGGAGGCAGGTGTGGGTGTTTCACCTTTTTCCACCCACATTTTTTGATGTTGTCGGTACCAGGGCTTGAACCGGCAATCTTCCGATCACAGGCCCACCATCTCTAACCTCTGCGCCACCAATCTCCTAAGTCTTTCGGATGAAAGACGAATCGTTTCTACTTTTTTGTTTGTTTTGTTTTTTGAATGTCCAGAGGACCAGACTTTAGATGTTCCTACCTGGATTACTGAGCATGCATCAGGATGCTTCAAATTAGTGTTTGTAAAATAAGAACAGCATTAAATCCTGTAAGGAAAGGAGGAGTAAAATAAACTTGATACCCTCTCTAACATTTACTGAAATGACCAAAATGCTGTGGTACCTATAGTGAATCTTTACAACTACGTCAGTATTTATTGGTGTGTCTGAAGTTGATCAACTTTGATGCTTTAACTCCATCATTTTACAAAATGCCTGAACATGATCAAAGGTAATGTTCAGCTATATTCAATGAATGACAGACAAAGCCCCTCCAAACAGACTGATAGGTGCAAGCAGGATACCAACAAATGACTGAGACAGTTGTGTAACTCATGAACTGACAGCTAACTTGTTTTAACCATAGACTTTACATAAAAATAGACTTAGCCAGAAGTGGAAATAATGTGCAGAAAATGAATATGACAGCCAACCAAAGAAGTTGGCACTTTCACAGCACATTTAACACTTACCCTCCACTCAGTTACCAATCTCTTAATTAAGCATAGATCTAAGAATTTACAAACCATACATATATCCATCCATTATATTTACCCGCTTCTACCTTTTCAACAGAAAATAAAAATACATGTCCATACAGTACGGTAATCATAAAACCCAATGAACAAAAGCAAGTCTTAATCAGCATTGTGTAACACTGTGAGAGGGTGCTATTTATAAGACTGAGCTGAATACAGCTTCTCAGAATGAGGAAGTCTTTCAGACGAAAGACGAAACGTTTCTACAGTTTTTTTTTTTTTTGCTTTGTTTTGTTTAGTTTTTTGAATGTCCAGAGGACCAGACTTAGCTTTTTTAGACTTAATCAGCACTGTTTTCCAACATTTTAACTACCGGATATAAATTATGAAAATTTCATGAAAAATGTAAGTTACACTCATAAATAAAACAGGTCATACTACTGATGTTGCTAAATTCATAGTTACAAAGGGTAGAAATTACTATCAACAGTACTATAAAATAAAAGTTTCAAACAGAACCTGAATCACCAACTAAATATTATTGTCACAATGAGGTATGCTAAAACTACGAGCAGTGCAATGTACAGACATACTGTAAGAACTGTAAGAACATGAGGAAAAGAGTGAGTAAGAATGAATTCTCTTGAGAACCCGAACATATTTCTCCTCCCAGCATGCAACGCCCCTTTAAGGTTAGCCAGTCTATAATTACACAAAAAGAGATATCAGAAACAGACAGACTGCCTGAGTCACTGGCTTCATGAGCAATACCCAGGCAGATATATTCACCAAACTTGCAGACATGGCTTGTTTTTTACAGGAATACAGCCCCAGGCCAGCTATAACTGAGCACGGTTGTCTACACACTTTCTTCCTTCCCTTAGAAAAGTGAGTCACACAGACACAAAGCATAAAACCAGATAAAATCTCATGAGTCAACATTGTTAATGAAATACTGAACAATATACAATAACACAGGCCTGGAGTTTTAAACCTGTTAGTCACTGCTGTTCTTGTGTTAACACAATATTTACATTAACTCAGTAACCCTTAAATCTTATCAAGTTTTTAACAGTCTTCTACTACTAAGTAAGAATGTGTAGGATATTTAAAAATGCACATAAGGCATTACAACTATAAACTGCATCTAATGTATCAATAACACTTTTAGTCTCATACATTTGCTTGAAAACGTTTAACCTTATGCAAATGTATATGCCCTTCTTCTGCATTTATTCCTGTACAATTCTACAAATACATTTTTGGGCTCTCAGTTTCTAATGACCAAAAAATTGAAAGTGCAGAGAAAAAAATAATAAAAAAATCAAAGAGGGCCAACAAACACAAGACCAGAGCTGAAATCTTAACAGGAGCTACCCGGTATGTTTACATGGACATAGCTCAATCAGGGAGTGCAGTAACGTCTCCACCATCATTAAAACCTGTCGCAGGTCCATTTTGGGCGCTCAGCTTTGTTTATGTTCATCCTGGAAATAAACCGGAAATAGAACTTCTTCTGTTGTTGTTTTAAAGGAGAGTTTGCCACTCTGTGCATGTCTACTTCTGTTCAGAACAAAGCCCGCTGCATGTAAACGCTTGTCGTGAACGGATTGTGTCCATGTAAACGATACATGGAATTATTTAATTTGAAAACATTTCAATCCAGTCAAATAATTTTGCGCATGTAAACATAAAGTAGCTGGTGATTCCCCTCAGTCACACGTTTCATCTTCACATACGTAAACCGCACTAGAAAAAAGGTACCGGTATTTGACCGAATCTATAAGAAAACCACAAAGCAGCTGCTGAAGGAGCACATCTGGACAAAATGAAAAGCAGTGAAAGGCTTTTTGTGACATTGTATCTTAAACTAAAAAAAAAAAAAGAACGAGAAAAAAAACATTTTTTTTAACCTATCTTCACTGAAATCAAATTTGTCAAAAAGTACTACAGGTAGTCCCCGAATTACGAGCGCTCTGATCTACGAGGTTCCAGACTTACGAGCTGGCGAATTTTTGGAAAAAACGCAAAAAATACTGAGTTTTCATGTGTTTTTTCACCACAGTTAGTTAGATAAACATATGGACACACGTTTCCGATCATTTTTATGCACTCATAAGCAGTTTTTGGATGAAAATAGAGTGTTTGTAGTCGCGCTAGCGAAACCGTTCCAATTTACGAGCGAAATTCCGGATTTACGAGAGACATGGCGGCCGTTCCAAATTACGAGATTTCCGGTTTACGAGCGCCTCGTTGTAACGGATCTCGCTCGTAAATCGGGGACTACCTGTACTGTAATTTAAAATTAATCAGATTTTTCCTGTGTTTCCTGTGTGCATGTAAGCCTCTTGAATGTTTCTTAAACACCTTTTAAGTCTTCACTCTGGGCATCAAGCTGTAAAACTTCTTCCAAAACGTGCTGAGGATTTCTTCTGCTCAACCTACTGCTAATGATGCTCACTTAAGTCATGCAGGATGTTTAATTGCCTTCTATTCCTCCACAAAATGTTGCAACAAAATAAACAACCACTGAAAAGACAGAGCCTCTCACAACAGCCCTTTTTGTCAAAACATGACTTGATGCATATTCAGGCTAAAGAAAACATACTGAAAACAAACTTGTTCAGAACAGTAAATATCAGGAAAGAGGCCAAACCCCTTAATGTGGAAGATTGTTAGGCACATACAGGTAGTCCCCGAGTTACGACAGAGATCCGTTCTTACGCTCCTTCGTAACTCGAATTTCGACGTAACGTGAAACATACGTCCAAACTGCACCTTATATGTACAGTACTGTATTTTACCAACCACTTAGCCTATCCTAACACAGTACCCTACATAATTATCAAAAAACACATACCGTATTTTCTGGAATATAGGTCGCACCTAAATATAGGTCGCATTGTCCAATTATTGCCAAAGAATTGGAAAAATCCATATATAGGTCGCACCTGAATATAGGTCGCACCTACGTCAAAATGTGGACCGTGTTTAGCTCTGCTGCAAATGTCTGCCACAGGAGCGCACAGCAAGGCTTTTAAGAAGATTAACACTTAAAAACAATTATTTGTTTGATAAAAATTATAGCAAATATGTGTCTGAGCTGAACTTTTCTTTAATAAATGAATAATTTTAGCAGGATAAACACCTAAAAAAAAAATTGTTAGCTGACATTATTGTAAGAGTGTGTCTCAGTTTAATTTTTGTTAATAAATTATTACAAATCAGCTTATTTTGTAAAAAGCCATAAATAGGTCGCACCTGAATATAGGTTGCAGGGCATGCAAAAATGATTAAAAGCCGCGACCTATATTCCAGAAAATACGGTACATTTCAGAGCCATAATGAAGGGGAAAAAATAGTTAATTTCTTACTCTGGACTGCTGGTGAAGCCATTTCCTCGTTCCTCCCTCCTTCGGATTCTCCATTCGTTTACGTTGTAAAATCGCCATCCATAAAACAGCTACTTTTCCACAGCTGCTGCCTGTTTCTGCCTGTCCAGCTTGCTCCAACAAGTTTTGTTTTTTGAATGTCCAGAGGACCAGACTTAGCTTTTTTAGAGAGTACAGGCAGCTGTACCCTCCACAGCTAGCAAAACGGGAAACCCGAAACTGCCGGAAACTGCGTAAATCGGCTTCAAAATAAAATGTTTCAATATATATATATATATATATATATGTCTCCCTTTCACATAAAGGGAGCTATATGGGAATGGAGCCTGCAGGGAGGAGGGAGACAATTCAACTGACTCCTTCATCTTTAAAAACTGTGTTAGGATAGGCTAAGTGCTTGGTGACTGTACAGTACTGTACATTTATCTATTTATTAAAA
>JBBPBX010030906.1:0-18724 GCA_038048925.1 Garcialebias charrua
TCTGCAGCTCAAGCATGCACACACTCACACACACACACAGACACACTCCGCACAGGGCTGAGACAAAAGGACAGTGCAGGGAGGAAGTAAGAAAACAAAACAAGGGGGCATCAGCGGCGTACTGCGGTGATGATGCCAGCAGTTTGGAAGGTCAGGTAAACTTGGAATTCGATGCACACTGCAACTGATCGATATCCTTCCTCTGTCGCTTTCTTTTCCTTTCACCCCATTTCTCCTCCTCAGCCCAGGAAGACAAAGTCCTGGTTGCATCGACTGATAGCGACCGTAAGGCGATCTATAACAGGTTAATCAATTAAAAGCTCACAGAAGAACAGCACACATCAAAACCAACCTATAACGAGAGACAATGTCGAATCAACTGTTTGCGGAAGTTTTCTCTATTTATTTCACACCTAAACAACTAAACTTGGACTAAATAAAAGGCAAACAACGTGAACTGCATTCCTCTAAACTCCACACTGAATACAGATGGGACAAATCAGCTCACAGCTGTTTACACAAACCCTTGAGAGTTTTTTATTTATTTATTTATTTATTTACAGTTTGCAGTTGTTCCCTGAGGTATGTTTCGACTGTATCCAACCAAAGAAAGCGTTTGTTTGTTTAGGGAGCAGCTTCAAGTGTGCTGCAGGTCTTACAGCGAGGCAATAAAACTACAGCCACTGCTGCCACCCTCAGGCCAGAGAAGGTATTACAAGTAAGAAACTTTGACCCTCTGGGGCCCTTCTTTACTTCTGCTGTTTAAATTTTATTTAAGAGGCAAGACAAGATAATTTTTTTTACATTAAGGTGTGTGTGGGGGCGGGGCGGACTAATACTGATACTATACTGTACTGGCTATACTTTTTGACCTTACATGATGTTTATTAGAAATAATTTAAACAGATTTATTTTAAAAGGCTCCAAATCAAAATGTATGTACTTATAGATATGAATAAATGTGTTTGTACCCTTTTGTTCAAGGGAGAAACCCCTCAATAGTCAGTTTTAAAAAAAGACTTGAAACTAGTCATAAGAAAGAAATGACAAAAAAAATTATACAGTATTAGTTATTGTTCTTGAACTGTTGATCTTAAAAAAAAAATTTAAACAAATTAATAAGGCAGGACTTGACTAAAAAATGGTGGCCCTAGAAACGATTGAGGATATTTGACCACAGGGACATATTAAACTAAGTTGAGTCCTGCAATTAACAATGCAGGTGTCTTCTTGTTTTCACTCAGTCTGATTCTTTAAAGGGTAGTAGTCACTGTGCTGTTTGACACTGCTGTGTGTAACCCACAAAACATAAACCACTGAAAACTAAAGAGTTGTCTAAGGAATTTAGAAAGTAAATTAATGACAAGCATATTAAAGGTAAAAACTTTCAGACCATGTCAAAACCGATAACACTCCTGCAGTTTATAGGTCCACATGAGTCACAAGAGGAAAATTAAGAGTATCTTTAGTATGAGCAGGATACAATAAAATCTTGACTATCAAGGCATTCTCAGCAAACGCTCTGTGTAATAAAGCTTAATCTTGGTTGAAAGCCATGGGTTATTTAACAAGAGAATTAGAAAAAAAACCACAACTAAATCACCCAATAATGTCAAAGAACAAATCATACTACTCTCAAATGACCTTCTATGACCTTCCAAATCATAAAAAAAAAACATCTGTGGGAAAAGCTAAAACATGCTGTCTGGAGAAAGAACCATTTAAATCTGAGAATGCTGGAGGAGGTTGCTCATGAAGAGCAGGCCAAAGCACTTGTCGACAGGTGCAAAAGTCTTCAAGGGAGTAACAAAAATCACTTGATTGGCTGCATCAAAAAGTGTTGTGCAACAAAATATTTCATTAAAGGTGCCATTGTTTCGTCAGGACCAGTTTCATTCATTTTCATTAAAAAAAAATTTTTTTATATTATTTTTTTTACCAAGAAACATAACTTTTTGTGAACTTGATACCCCAAAAGTGTTTCTTGTAAGTTTTTGTTTAAAAAAATAATAATAATAATTCAGAAGCATCTACCGACTGCTTTTAATTTTAGATTTGTTTAAAATCTGCAGCAAAATGAACTTTTTTTAAAAAGTATTAGAGGGAGGTGAAGCTGACAAAATAAGATGCAGACAGAAAAGCATGAGGGAAATGAGACCAGGGGAAGGACAGCCACCCAGACAGAAATGTACAATGCTTCCAAATTATGTCAATAAACAGAGCTGATTCACAGGTTGGAGCTAACAATAGTGTTCATTTGTGTATATATATACACACACGTATGTGCGGGTTCATGTCTGTTTTTGGGCGCAGTCAAGGTTGTTTTGGTAAAAATGGCACTTTGGAGGCTCCTGGTTTGTTCCTGTATGATTGTCCAGAGCAGGAAGTGATGTCACAAGTTTGTCCCGATTCCCTGAGACACGGGAAGTGGGTTTGAGAGGGATGTTGGACCGGCTGGCTGTTTGCCTGCATGTCTGCTGCATTCTTTTCTGCTTCTGTCGAGTACAACAGAGCAGATGATCCACAGTTTCACAGTTAAACTGTCACACACACTTCCAATCTAAAGAATATCAAAAACACTGAAAGAGAATTAATAAAGGCCACATCTATGCACTTATTTCCTGTATTGGTGCTTAGCTCAATCAAAAGGAAAATACACTAATAGAATATTTTGACTCCCTGTCGACAAAAAAAGCAGACAAGGTTTTTTTTTGTCTTTGACTTTGTGTGTGTTTTTATGTGTCTGTTAACAAAATATCTCATGAATGACTGGATGGATTTAAGTAAAGCTTTCAGGGAATATTTATTGGTTGTACAGGGAGACATCCCAATTCAAGCTGGTTGCCACAAAGTGGCTTCTAAAACACAACATGGCCGGATTCTATTCAATTTACAGGTAGTCCCCGACTTACGAGCGCTCTGACCTACGAGCGTCCGGACTTACGAGCTGGCGAACGAGAAGTAAATTTGTAAAAAATACAGCACTTTTTTGTGTTTTTAGATGAAAGTGTGTTAGCTAACCGTTTGGAAACACGTTTCCGACCATGTTTATGAACTAATATGAATGTTTTTGATGAAAAACGAGTGTTCGTAGTAGCGCTAGCATAAATGTTCCAACTTACGAGCGAAAATCCGGACTTACGAGAACACGTGCTTTGTGTTCCAACTTACGAATTTTCGTGTTACGAGCAACTCGCAGGAACGGAACTCGCTCGTAAGTCGGGGACTACCTGTAACGGACGCCGCGCTAAAACTTGGTGCGGCTGTAGCTGAGAATCATTCACAATCTACATTTCGAGTAGGCCTGTCACAATAAACAATAAATCAAATAATCACGTGATTAATGAAAATTATTGACCTCATTTTCATTTATCGGCTTTATGGTTTCTTCGTGTCTCTCTCTTTCTACTGAAGACACTGGATGATAAAAGGCTCAACTCCGGTGCTCTTCACTGACCCCTCCCTTTCTCTTTTCTCTTTAAAATCCAATTTAACCGTCAGAAATTGTGTTTTTGGATTGTTAAAAGCAGCTGAGTTGAGAAGCTAAGCTACAAGCTAAGCTAACAGGCCGATCTCTGGAAAAAGACTTGTTTTGTTGAAGCTCCAAAATTCATGGCCAAAACCCGTGCCTTTGTCTAAAAAATTGTTTTTCTCTGCAAAAAGAAGCTGAGAAATGTTTTAATGTTTTTTTATTTTTATTAACAGCTTTGTGTGACAAATACTAAGCTAAAGATCCTGATGCATGATCACTATGCTAAAGAGCTCAAACCACACCGAGCATCCGCCAATTTGAGAACCAAAAAAAAAAGGAAAGAGAGACAGCCCATGTCACAAGGGGTCTCCCTCCAATTTTTCTTTAAAAGACATGTTGCTCGCACCCTTACTATCCATCCTTCGGTTCAAACAGTCTTAGACTGCCATCCGGTGGTCAAAAACGGTACTAGATGCAAAATAAAAAAACAAAATTTCTTCTTAAATTTGAAAATAATTACTAATTATTGTCAAATGTCAAACAGTATTATTGTTTATTGCAATAATTTCTGAGACAATTAATTGCCCAGCAAAATTTCTTATCGTTAAAGGCCTAATTCCAAGTGCTACGTGTTGGGTAGCACAAAGGGTTTATAAATGCTAAAATAAACTACTACTTGTACTATTTACTATTCCTGCTTCATGGATTTTCACTTATCGCGGGTCTTCAAGGTACGGATCCCCCGTGATAAACAAGGGACTACAGTATTCAGCTAAAATTTGATGTAGTAGTAGCTGAGAGTCATTCACAAAACATACTCTAAATGCAACAGCTGGCAATATCACATGAGATTGAACATAACCTTATTTTAACATTTGGCTAAAATGAATTTGAACTTTGTATTTCTTAACATAAGCTGATCTTAGTCTAAAACATTAGCATGAAAGGCTCAAGTTTTAGCTTGAGCCTTATTCATTCAACCTTTATTTAGGCAGGTTAATTCCAATGAGCCTCGAGGACTCATTTACAAGAGAGACCTG
This sequence comes from Garcialebias charrua, assembly GCA_038048925.1. Taxonomy (NCBI): domain Eukaryota; kingdom Metazoa; phylum Chordata; class Actinopteri; order Cyprinodontiformes; family Rivulidae; genus Garcialebias; species Garcialebias charrua. The sequence continues at coordinate 4,513 of JBBPBX010030906.1, forward strand.
GTTTCAACAAAGAATGATGACAACAGCGACAACAATGGACAATCATAAGAGAGGTACAGTATACAGATTTTTTTTTAACAAGTTAAAGGCAAATGTAGAAAACTAAAAACAGGAACATGTCTGCATTGGTTCTTACCAGGAGTCCAACAGATTCTTAAAGGTATTGTGACATGATGTTGGAAATGTGCATATTTGTCAGAACATATATATCTTATATCATTCAGCTCTGTTCGTTTTTGCAAAATAAATTATAAATATATTAAAATTTCATTCCAAGTTATGGTAGTTTTTTCTCTGGGACACGCCCCTAAAAATCGGCGCATTTCCGCAAAACGTCATCGTGACGTGACAACGGGAAGGCACGCTCCAACGCGCATGTAAATAATAATGGCGGAGCATGTCCGATTGCGTTTGAGATCTATCATTTTAAAACAGTAAATCATCCAAAACTCTCATTAATAAACCCTCCCTGAATAAATAAACTTCCTGATGTTACTTGATCGCGCAGACATAATTTAAAAATACATAAATAGCAACGTGGCCTGTATCTCGGCTAGTGTGTTAGCAGCTATCTCGGCTAGTATGTTAGCAGCGAACAAACACATTCTATTGTTAGTACATGAATGTATTAAAGCAATTGAAGGGTTATTATTCATCAAATTCAGTTGTTGGACACTCGATCAATGGAAAAGTGATTTAGACACGGTTTATTTTTCACACAGTAGCTTAGAAAAAACTACCATAACTTGGAATGAAATTTTAATATATTTATAATTTATTTTGCAAAAACGAACAGAGCTGAATGATATAAGATATATATGTTCTGACAAATGTGCAAATTTCCAACATGTCACAATACCTTTAAAGCCATTTAGAGAGGTCAAGGTCGAGAGCTTCAGATATTTTTGTAAGATATTCCAGGAAACAGAAGCAGAGTAGGAGAAGGCACTTTTGCCAAGTTCAGTCCTCAATGAGGGGACACTGCAGGTAATGTGCCGAGAGCGCATGCTGTAGCTGCACTCACGCAGAGACAGGAAGGAGGAGATGTGTGAAGGTAGCAGACCAAGAAGTGATTTAAAGATAAAAATGTACCAGTGGAAGAGTCTGTGTGAAGTTAATGTTGTCCAGTTAACCAGTGAATACAGGGTGCAGTGGTGGGTACGATAATCACAGCCAGTTATAAATCTTAGTGCACCATGATTGACAGCATCCAACATCTACAGGGTGCTTGTAGGAGCATTCATGTAGAGAGTGTCACCGTAATCAATGGAGGGAAGAAAAGTCACAGATACAAGGCGTTTCCTAGCATTCAGTGTTTGACAGGATCCGTTTCTGAAAAAGAAATCCAGTTTAACTTTCAGCTTCTTTTCTAGGTTTTCCACGTGGAGCTTAAAAGAGAGATGCAAATCGACCAGGATACCCAAATATTTATAGGAATCAACAAACTCAATAGGGACGCCATTTGAGGATAAAATCAGAGGAAGAACTGTTGGACCGACTTCCTGTTTGAAAAAAGCATCCCTTTGGTTTTATCAGCATTTAGGACAAGTTTGAGATGGAACAAATCTGACTGGATGATGTCAAAAGAGGATTGCAAATGCTGGAAAGCCTTAGCAACTGTTTTAGTGCGACAATAAACAACTGTGTCATCAGCATAGAAATGTAAGGATGCATCAGGGACTACTGATGACATTACCTATGTAGACTGTAAATATTGTTATATAGGCTCAAAAGCAGTGGTGGGCAACGCTAATCCAAAAATTAGTTCCGCTATTTCTAAAGCACTAATTTATTTATTTAGGTCCGCAATTTCAAAAGCACTAATGTCTTATGAAAATTAGGGGAAGCTAATTCTAATCCGCTAATTAAATTCAACAATTGGTAGCAGCAAGTTATGCAATATTTGCACTACACTGCCAACTAGCGGTGCATGAACTGTTATACAGTAAGTTGTTTGAGTTTCAGAGTATTTAGTTTGGTTCTCTTCAACAGGTTTGACAAGGACAAAATGTACCCATTCCAAAGTCTGTTAGCTAAACTGCTGACATATTTGGCTGGTTTTTTTTCTTCTTTTGTTACTTTTAGTACCACTAGATCGCATGTGTCAAACTCAAGGCCCGTGGGCCAAATCCGGCCTACCATAACCGTTTCTGTGGCTCTCTACACCCTAGAACTTCAAGATAACAGTTGTAAGCATGTTGCTCTCAGGTGGTGGGTCCCCATCCCTACACTCCCTGGTCTCTCTGTTAATTGTCTTGCTTATCTCCTCCATTTTGTTGTCCAGGTGTTTGTGATTGTCATGCTGTGTGTTCATGTACCTGTATATAAAGTCAGGGATTTTTTTAATTGATAAAGCTCTGTATATGTTGTATAACATATACTTTGATTTTATACGTCTACCTTATGTTTTGCTCGTTTTTGATACTTTGTTAAAAAAATGTATTTCTTTCTTTTGTTTTTTCTCTTTTTTGTTTTCTATTGTTTATTGTTTGTTTATTGTTTATTGTTTAAGGAAATTCTACCATTGCTGTTCATCGTTCTTTAGTTTTAGCAGGTCGCTTTCGTAAATGAGCCCATGAGGTTCAATAAGATTTACCTGACTAAATAAAGGTTGAATGAATAACACAATCATTGTTCTACATTTAATCTATTGTATTGAGGTTTGGGGAAAAGCGTGCAAAACAATTACAAAGCCTGTTTTTATTTTACAAAAGAGAGCTGTAAGAGTAATCACCAGAAAACATTTCAGTCCAGGAATTGGTAGAATATAGTGTTTTATCAGTTATGTATAGGGCTCATAATAACACATTACCTTTAAATATCCAAAGAAATTTTATAAAAAGACAAAGTTATTACAATCTCAAAGGGACAGATATTCATCAAACCACAATTCAGAACCAGCTTAAAGGGACGGTCTACCTCAATTCAGGGAGTTGGATTGTGGAATGTTCTGGAGAGTGATGTTAAAAATGCAAAATCAATGTATACATTTAAGAAAAAGGTCAAAAAGGACTTGCTCAAAAACTATATATGATGTAGCTTAGTGTGTTTGTGTACTTATGTTGTACTTATGATGTAGCTTAGTGTGTTTGTGTATTACAGTTAGAAAAATTTAGTAGAGTTATTCATTTTGTGATGTAGTTTGTGTATTAGAAAAATTAAGTAGAGTTATTCATTTTGTGATGTAGTTTGAAGGTTATCATTGGTTGAACAAACTGTGAAATAAGGGGCAGATATAATAATAAGATATCATCTTCTTTCTGCTCCTTTCATTTTATCCTACTTGTATTCTTGTATCTGATGAAACTGTTTTGTATTGTTCTTTTAAAATGAATGAATAAACATCAAATCAAATCAAAAATAAGTCTGTATCTCTGTGTTTATCATTGTCCTGGCATTGTCTCCTGTTGCCTCTGTCTCCTGAGTTCCTTGTGATTCCCTGAGTATGTAAGTTTGCTGCCCTGTCAGCTATTTTATGTTCTTAATTTCTGTGGCCGTCGCGGACGCCATTTTGAAGAGTGCTAATGGTGAACTACTTTTTTAAATCCAGCAGATTTGACCATTTCGTGAAACTCTCAAGCTCAGAAAAACTTGTGCTATAACGTCAGCTATGAAATATATTTTTTCTCAGCAAAGAAATAATTGTTTTACCGTGTTTTGTTGTAAAATCCTGGCTTCTGTGGCCGTCGCGGACGCCATTTTGAAGAGTGCTAATGGCGAACTTCTTTTTAAAATCCAGACGCGTCGCGTAGGCCGCTGAGAAACATCCACAAGTTCACCCTCCATGTTAAAAAGTCTTCGTCTGACTCTTCGAAAACAAGCAATAAGGCTGCAGAGTAACACACTGGCTGCTAACTGCTAGAGAGAGAGCACACACCAAGAGACTGAGGGGGACGCTTTTTTGTCACGGACCACATCCGGCGCTGACAGGATATAGTCTGTTAGCAGTCGTCCGAGCTCGTAAATAAGTTTTTTCGTTTTTACTGATAGATAATTAGTTATTAGCGGTACTGCATTTTAAATAAAAATAGCACAAATCCGCTTATGAATTATAAAAGTTAGTCAACCCGCTGTAAAGCTAACAAATAGTTTAGGTCTGCTATAAGCGGATTAGCGCTTTAGCGCTCCCTAGCGGTCGGAGGCCCACCACTGCTCAAAAGGTTCAAATGTAAGTATGCATTAATAAAAAAAAAAAGGCTAGGCCTTTATTTAAAGTGATCACATCTTTTTGTAATTTATTTGCCTAAATGAATAACTCTAAAAAAAACGATCATTTTCTTCTGTCGTCTTTCACCACCAACTTGTAAAATCAACACAGCTTGTGTTTTTGGTGAACGGCACCGGCGATAATAATAAAACGTTGAGCACCGTAGCCAGTGAGCAAAAACGATTTTTCACATCTGCTGTAACCACTCGTTGCTTGTGCCCTCTTGCATCTCTGTGTGTGTCTGTGTGAACGTGTGTGAGCTCGGTCCACCTACTCTTCTCCACAAATGACAGCGCCGTGGCTAACAAGCACTCCTGCTCATTGTGACCGGCCAACAAGAGCTTAATGAAAAGTCACATAACAACGGTGAAGAGATGAGAGAACAGCCGTAGAACTATCAATCAGTTAAACGATGGGTTTGTTAGTCAGAGCTTCCCCTCTTTCTCCCATTTTGGTAAAGAACCCTCGCTCACCTATGTACATACTGTCCCCAGTGTTCATATACATAACAAATGCCTCTTCAGGTATAAACACAGAAGATTAAAAACCATTATCGGGTTAGCTTGTATAAAGATGAAGAGGCACAAACTTCATGCCTAGCACACACCCATGCATATGCACACACACACAGGCAGTGTAACTGGCTGTACAAGCAGGGTTTAATGACAGCCCCTAACAATAGGGAGCACAGCAGCCCAGCTATCTGCCTGTCAAACAATGGAGAGGGTACAGCTGAAGAGCTTGTCAACACCAATACGTGTAAACACCCACGAAGACACACTGAAAAATCATCACAAAATAAAAACATGAGTGTGTACATGTGGGCATGCCGGCAACCATACACACACACACACACAAATGGGGTAATTCAAAGCGCTGCCATTTATGTGAAGAGCGTTCCGTTTTTTTCAGACTGTGAGTGGAAGTGAATTTGCTTTTTCTGTCGAGTGCAAGTCAGGTTGGATTAAACAACACTTGGCCAGTAGTGATGGGTTATCGCGGCGCATCTGTGTGTGCATTTGTGTGTTTGTGTACGTGTAGGCTGTGATGATGCCCACAGGCGCCTGGAATTGATGCAGGCATCTACAGTCAGTCCTTTTCTGCTGTCAGGACCCATCTCTCTTTCTTTGATTTCTCTTAAGGTGTACTTTCCCTGTTTTCTAGCTCGTCATCTTTCACTTTGTCTTCACGTCTTCTGTGTTGTTTCGGTCTTCTCGACTCCGCCCTCATCTCTTCTGTGCCTCTACTCCTGTACTTTGTTTTATGGATAAACAGAGAATTGAGGAGTGGCAAAATGATGGACAAGTGGTTTAAGCTATAAGCTCAGATAGGACAAACACAGCTGTGAGACGATGTCACGTTACTCTAATACAGAAATATCCCAAACACGGTCAAGAGTTGTAAGACTTTCTTCATCTTATCTTTTATTATTTAAAGGAGTATGATATCTATCAGCTCTGGTAAGATTCACAGTTTTCTTTCTCTGTGCTGAACTGAACCTGTAATTTAAAAAAAACGTTGGTGTTTTGGAGCTTCAAAAATAATTTTGCTGACTGCAAATACTGTAGGCAAACAGAAAAAAAATGCACCTCTGTTTTTAATTTTGGTTCTGACTGCAACACAAAACAAAAGGAATGATGGAATGAAATCACAATTATTTTGTTGTGTTCTATATTTACAGGTGAACTCTGATTTCATAAAACCCCCAACTAAATCTCCATGCTCGGGCGCAGGCTCTGGCCTTTCTTGGTGGCCGTCTCCATGATCCTCCATCTGCCTGCACGGTCTGAGCTCTACAGACCTGTTCGGCTCCACGGAGAGAACCTCAGATGTTCTCGGTCTGCTGGACCCGGTTCTGGAGGGCAGCTGCTGCAGTCGTAATCATCATCAAGCTGTTAGCGGGGCTTGCAAATGCTGCTAATAAGATCCTCCATCTGCCTGCACAGACCAAACTCTACAGACCCGTTTGGCTCCGTGGGGAAACCTCAGATGTTCTCTGCCTGCCCGACCAGATTCTGGACTGCAGTCTGTGAGGGCAACTGCTGCGGTCGTTATTACCATCAAGCTGCTGATCAGACCTGCTAACAAGACTATGCTCCTAACAGAATAGAACCATGCTGCTGAAAGAACTGCACTACTAACCAAATCACACTGTAGATGTATTTCTTTTTCAACTAAGGTCTAGACTAAGTAAGAATAAACAGGATAAGCAGAAACCCGTGGCTTTAGCCAGTGTTGTGCAGTCACAGTCAGTGGAGTCTACAACTCCAGCTGAAGTTGGAGGTGTTAAACCAACGGTTTTAGCTTCACCTGTTGACTTTATGTCTGTTCCAGAACTAGACAACACGGACCCCCAGATCCTTGAGAAGGATGTCAGTCAAAACTATGCCCCTTTCATCACCCAGGGGTTTGTTTCTTTGTGTGGCAGTATAAAAAAAGTGGCTGTGAAGATTCTGCGTGACACTGGAGCATCTGAGTCTTTCATATTGGAATCTGTTTTGCCATTTTCTCCAGTTTCTGATACCAGTTGTAGTGTCTTGATTAGAGGTATTGGGTTGAAAACTTTCTCTGTGCCTCTCCATAAGATCTACTTGCAGTCTTAACTGGTTCGTCGAAGGACGAACTGGTTTGAGTATTTTATTAGTATTTTTTTAGTATGTTTTTGTATTTTTGATGCGTGCGTTGGTATTTCTTATTTGTTTATTTGTTTTTATAATTTAACGAGTCGATACGGTTCTTCTTGTCCTAAGCATGTCATTGTTGACCTTGTGTTGATTTGGAATATGACAAATAAACCAAACCTGAATCTGAACCTAAATCAGGAGAAAAATAATGTGACAGTATAATATTTGAAAGTGATGTGGATAAGATTAATGTCTTTCCAATAAGAAATGTTTCATGTGTGCAAACTGCAGTTTTATATTGACGTGACTTTTATTTAATGTGTTAATCAGACGTTTGTTCAGCCAGCATGGACTTTGTATGAATTAGTCAACAATTGGTCTGAGTCATGATGCAAGTTCCTTTGGAAATAAAGTTAAATTTCTAATGTCATTTTTTATTTGCTGTCTTTCAGGTGAAAATAGACTTAAAATATTTATCACGTTTCAGTTGGCAGCTAAAAATGTTGACCAAATAATCCTTGGCTAGCTGCTAAAGAGCCAAGTGACTGAGCAATAAATAGTGATAACATCTGATCTCTACGTAGTTTTGCGTTTGCCACTATGTGACCCATTTACTAGTTTGTAAACTTCGACAAAGCATTTCGTATTTAATTATAATTTGGCTTAAGTGATTAATTTACACCCATAATATTCAGACAGGTGGATCAGCTGCACTCACACTTCAAACTTTCCCACGCATCTGTTCACTCATCGTCTTCTCTTTCACACACTGCAGCGCATTTGTTGTTCAGCTAATTCACCTAAAAAGGTGCAGAGCTCGACACCCGGTGAGTAATACGAATCTGTGAGAGTGTGCAATTGGATGGATTTAAGAGAGCTGCAAAAACGTGGGGTCTGGAAAAGAGAACGAAGAAAAGGACCAAAGAGCCACGGTAAAGTAGACAAGAATAGGTCTAATGGTGCTTGAATTGCCGGTTGATGGATAGTGGAGCGAAGAGATCAGAACATAGCAGTTGATCCTGCAGCAGTCTGGTGAATTTATTTGAATGCTGATGACCTAAAGATCCAACTGTGTTGTTCAGGGCCAGGAAAAGCATGTGTATTTGAGGAACACAACAATACACTACAATTAATAACCTGTCACAACAACAAATTTTGCTGAGTGATTACCGGTAATCGTTTCAGAAATTATAGCAATAAATGATTTTTTTATTTTTATTATTTGGCAATAATCACACAAAGCTTTTAATTTAAAAAAATTTGTAAATAAGTTTTCAGCTTCTTTTTGGAGAGAAAAACAACTTTTTACACGAAGGCATGGGTTTCAATGGTGAATTTTGGAGCTTTGACAAGACAGAGGTTGTTTCCCTGAGGTCGGCCTTGTTAGCTTAGCTTGCAGCTTAGCTTCTCTGCTTAGCTGCTTTTAACGATCCAAAAATGCAATTTTGGATGATTAAAACAGATTTTAAATAGAAAAGAGAAAGGGAGGGGTCAGTGAAGTGCAATGGAGTTGAGCTTTTTGTCAACCAGTGTCCAGTAGAAAAAGAGAGACAAGAAGAAACGATAAAGCCGATAAATGAAAATGAAGTTGATCATTTTAATTTACTGTATCATGCGATTAATAGATTGTTTATCACGACAGGCCTAGTTAAGGGCCTTGCTCAAGGGCCCAAAGTAGGGCAATGAGCGTGGAGACAGATGTGAATGTTTTATCTTTTCCCATCTACATTTTGATGTCGTCGGTCCAGGGAGTTGAACAGGCGACCTTCTGATCACAGGCCCACCTTCTCTAACCTCTGCACCACCACTCCTCATCATATGTGTTAAGTATTTGCAATAAAACATTTTTTGTCTTGTTATTTCCACAGTTAAGCTTCTTATCTTATTTTCTTTTGTTTGTTTACAGTTTTTTACTTTTATGCGTTTGCTATTTTTTTCCTTATTAGCTTGATTGATGTGATAATGTAAAACTCCTCCCCATAAAGTGTTAAACATATAAGGAGACATTTTTGTCAATACAGAAATACATCCAATCTAACAAAAAATAGCACTTGTTTTCATGAAAAACGAGTAGGGATGTGCCGATCGATCGGTCACCGATCGATCGGCACCGATAATCATTAAAGCGTATGTGATCGGCTTTTGCCTTCAATTACCGATCACAGAGCCTGTGATGCGAAGTTTGCTAACTGCAAAACGTGCGACGAAAAAGTACCTTGTGGAGGAATTTCAACGAAGTCCTTCATCACAACAAACCTAATTCGCAGTGGCGGCCGCCACTAGAGGGCGCTAGGGGCGCCGCTCCTCCTTGGAACTGCAGCTTTTCTTCTTCACCATTTGAATATTATTATTTTTTTTTTATAAAAGTGAAATAATAAAATAAAAATATTTCGAAATGCATGCATATATGTTTTTAGTTGTGTAGGATAAATATTTTATGAGTAATGATTGTTTTGTTTGTTTCAAAAAACGTTTTCTGATTGTGAGTGACGTACTTCCGGTTTCCCCGCTCGGCGCCGCCTGGGGGCTTTTCCCATGCTTTTCCATTGAATCTAATTATAACTATCCGCCGCTAGCGGCCGTAGTTTATGTCCCATCTGTACAAAACTTTTGGACTGTACAGGTCGCATTTTCCCCCGCCCTCGAGCCTGGACTGTCTCTTATGCCACGGATCGACAGCACTTCCGGTTCGAGCCAAGGAGGGGGGGAGCGGGGGATTCCCTCTGTTTACAGTCAGACCTGATCATCACACGGACAACTAGCGAGTAGCGACGTTGAAACAGCAGTAATTATTAATGGTGCCTTTCTACACACAGGTAAGCAAGTAATAATTAGTGAGTTTAATAAATCGCTGAGCACACATGAGCAAAGTTTGAGCTGTTTTCATCTGTGTTCGGGACATGGTGGTGTGTGTGGGACGGTGGTTGTTGCAGTCAGTCACAGTAGCTAGTAGCTCTGCTCATGGTTGTGGTGTACTGTCTGCAACATTATAAAAGTTGCTACTTGCTAGTTATAAACCCGAATGTGTGAAGACGACTCCTGTATGTTCATCTTCAGCACATGAACTGTTTACTCCTCAGAGTGTCTGTCTGTGTTAGTTAACTTTTGTCTCGTTTCGTTTAGCAGCAGTTGCAAATTTTCTGATGAATAAATCTGAATGAATAAATAAACTTTAGTTTTAGTTTAGTTTAGTTAAACTTTAGTTTCATTATAAGTTGTGCTGTTGTTTCAAAGACACTAAACTTAAATAAATCAAGTAGCAGAAAGATTTAAGCATTAAATAGTTTGAATTTTTCATGTTATGAAACAGTGATTATATAATTATTTGAAAGGTTATTATTTTTATTCTGGAAAGGTTGAGCTCCATTCTCCCTGATGACCAGAAGAGCAAGCTCATTTCACAAGCATATGATGGTGCGAGTGTCATGAGAGGAGCCACAGGTGGTGTACAGAAGAAGATCCAAGATGTCTATGTAAATGCACACTATATATATATCACTGCTATGCTCACCAGCTTAATCTTATCATGCAGCAGGTGACTTCCCATATCTCAAAAGTGAATATTTTCTTCTCAGACCTGGCTGGATTCTCCGGCTTTTTTTCAAGATCGCCAAAGAGAACCAGTATTCTCGATGAAGTGGTGGCCCACAGAGTTCCAAGAGCAAGCACAGTGAGGTGGAACTTCCACAGCCGAGCTGTGAACACTGTTTTTGAACACAAAGAAAAACTGCTCCAGTGTTTTGAAACCATCAGGGACTCAGGACAGTTTGATCCTACCACTGTTAGAGAAGCTGGAGGCTTTGTGAGGCTGCTGGAGGATGATAGCTTCAGCTTTTTCCTGAAACTGTTCCATCTGGTCATGCCTCATGTGGACATTCTCTACAACCAACTCCAGAAGCGGACCATCGACTCAGTCTTTGTTCAGAGAATCATGCAGCAGTTCACAGACCACATTCAAAAAATCAGGTACCGGTAAATTGAAATTAATGTGTATGTTGTGCTGTTTAATATTACTGATACAGTATTTTGTTAATGTCTTATGATTGAACTACTTCACATTTCTTGTTATTTTACCTGGTGACTAAAATATGAACACTGTTCTCTTATGGTCCTGCAGAGACTCACTCCCTACTATTTGTGGCGAACACAGTGGCAGTGTATCCCAGATGGCTAAGAAACGCCGCACACTGGGCCCTGGTGAACGTCAGAGGATAGCTACAGAGGATAGCTACAGAGGTGAGCAGCTACAGAGGTGAGCAGCTAAATGCATGTCTTTTACCGTACAATGTTTTTCATCATATTAGTTCTGTATTTTGAAAAAGTGAGGAGCACTACATCTTTCTAATTACAATGTCAATTTGAATTGTTGCTATTAAATGTACACATATACTCATAAATTGTTAGATGTTAAATAATTAGAAAGCTGACTAGCCATTTCCCTATCCTCTTGAATACCAGGAAAAATAAATATTGTCCATGCCCAATATTTTATTATTCATATGGAAGAGAAAGGTGCCAAAACCCACCCTTTCATATTTAGCATAATTGAAAAGCACAAAATCAGTCAGAGAATCTTTATTGCCATTTGCACCACATGTGGTACATGTGATGAAACAAGATTATGTACACAGGGTCCCAGTTACATCCACCAATAAAATGTAAGAGAAAAACAGTAATAACATCTAAGTAGCTTAAATTACAACCTTGAACTACTTATTCATTTAAATACATCCTGTTGCACCATTGAAATTCTACCATGTTGTTTTTTACTATGTTTGTAGGACCTTGTATTACTTTTTCATTTGTAGGTACTTTATTTTTGTACCTTTATTGCATGCTTTAGTATTTTTTTTTGTTTGTTCTTTGTTGTTTTAGTGAGTTAAATTGTTGGTTCTCAATCTGAGCATTTCATTGTACTGTTGGCCTAGTTTTAATCTGCATTTGATAAATAAACACCAGAAAAACTTGAAACGTTATTTTTTCATTTTTGAGAAAATAGCCCCCCCTGGTGGTTAACTGAGGAACCGCCACTGCTAATTCGTCATTAAAATGTTTTAATACGTTTTAATAACTTACCAAAAGCCGTCTGCCAGCGCCGCCATAAGCAACACCTGTTAGCATGTAGCTCCACCGAGTAGCCCCACCGAGTCCGCTCCGCTGCGCAGTTACGGGCAGTCCAGTTTAGCTGCGGCTTCAAAAAGGCTGTCGGCTTTGTTATTCCAAGTTAGCTGGGTGTCCCCCGATATCTTCTGCTTCCAGTCCGACATCGAGGCGAGCTCCAGGAACCTCTGATCGCACAAAGCCGGCTGTCTGCGGCAGCTCTGGTTTAGCATGTTAGCCTTAGCTCATACCATGAGCTGCTGGTCTCGCGCGGCGCTGTAGGAGCGCTCGGCGGAGCGATCGCGGCTGCTGCTCCAGTCCTGAGACATTCACAGAGTTCAGGGAGTGTTTCCAGTTAATTTATCCGTATGAGGCATCCTCTTATGGGAGAAACAGTCCTCCAAAAGCCGAGTGCCGAGTGTGGAACTAATGAATGTAAAATGGCGGAGGCGGTATTTCCTGGTTCTTCTTCTTCTTCTTCTTCTATAGAGTTGAATGGCGGTTGGCGAACTCATATTAAGCGCATTACCGCCACCTGGTTCCCGCAGGAAGTTGTTCAAAAAAGCACGAAATTATTTAAAAATAATAATAATGATACTTTACGTATTTATAAAGCCATTTGTAAAAACAGCCAACAGTGCAGCTTTAAGTAGCAAATGGGGTATTTTAGTTTTTTATATGAAGTAATAGATGTGTTTTTTTTTAAAAAAAATAAAAAACCTTTTTTTTTAATTGAAAGTTAGTAAGGTAAACATTTTTCTTTGATAATGCAGTTGATAATTACTTTTATTTACTTTGTTCTCTGAAATAAATTAGTAAAAATATGTTTTTGTCTGAATTATGGTGATTTTATGGTTCTGAAAATAACATGAGTGCTGCTTCTGGCTACAAGATCTGAAAAGTTTTCAGATCTTGTAGCCAGAAGCAGCACTCATAAATTACAGGTAAGCCATTTGATCGGTGATCGGTGATCGGTTTATGTGATCGGCTCACATATAGGCAATCGGTAATTGTGATCGGTATCGGTGATCGTCACACATAGGTGATCGGTATCGGTATCGGTTTCAAAAAACCTGATCGGCACATCCCTAATATATACATTCATTAGTTCCAGTCTCGGCAGTCGGCTTTTGGAGGACTGTTTCTCCCATAAGAGGATGCCTCATACGGATAAATTAACTGGAAACACTCCCTGAACTCTGTGAATGTCTCAGGACTGGAGCAGCAGCCGCGATCGCTCCGCCGAGCGCTCCCACAGCACCGCGCGAGACCAGCAGCTCATGGTATGAGCTAAGGCTAACATGCTAAACCGGACCTGCAGCAGACAGCCGGCTTTGTGCGATCAGAGGTTCCTGGAGCTCGCCTCGATGTCGGACTGGAAGCAGAAGATATCGGGGGACACCCAGCTAACTTGGAATAACAAAGCCGACAGCCTTTTTGAAGCCGCAGCTAAACTGGACTGCCCGTAACTGCGCAGCGGACTCGGTGGGGCTACTCGGTGGGGCTACATGCTAACAGGTGTTGCTAATGGCGGCGCTGGCAGACGGCTTTTGGTAAGTTATTAAAACGTATTAAAACATTTTAATGACGAATTAGGTTTGTTGTGTTGAAGGACTTCGTTGAACTTCCTCCACGAGGTACTTTTTCGTCGCACGTTTTGCAGTTAGCAAACTTCGCATCACAGGCTCTGTGATCGGTAATTGAAGGCAAAAGCCGATCACATACGCTTTAATGATTATCGACCGATTATGATCGGTGACCGATCGATCGGCACATCCCTATATATATATATATATATATATATATATATATATATATATATATATATGTATATATATATATATATATATATATATATATATACACATACAGGTAGTCCCCGACTTACGAGCACATCGACATACGAGGTTCCGGACTTACGAGCTGACTAACAAACAGTAAAGTTGTACAGAACATACAGAAAATACAGCACTGGTATGTGTTTTTAGATGAAAGTGTGTTAGCTAACCGTTTGTAAACATGTTTCTGGGCATGTTCATGAACTAGTATGTACGTTTGTGTTGAAAAACGAGTGTTCGTAGTAGCGCTAGCATAAATTTTCTGACTTACGACTGAAAATCCGGACTTATGAGCGACACGTGTTTCGGGTTCCGACATACGAGATTTCGTCTTACGAGAACCTCGTAGGAACGGAACTCGCTCGTAAGTCAAGGACTACGTATACAGTATATATATATATATATATACTGTGTGTATATATATATATATATATATATATATA
>JBBPBX010030906.1:23650-34878 GCA_038048925.1 Garcialebias charrua
TTCTTGGATCCTCACTAATTTTATGCACCAAAGAATGTTTCAGAGCCCTTTGTATTATGTAAAATCAATTTTCAATGTTGTTTGAGGCTTCAGCTGTTAATTGCACAGTCTGAAAAAAAAGCAGATATCAATGATCTGTTTAAAAACGGCCGAGTGTGGATTTCTAGAGAAAAGATTGAATCAGTTCTTGAGCAACAAGTTGGACTGAGGGATATGATTGTATAACTGTGGTCCAACTACAGTCAAATTATGCACACGGTCCCAAACAGAACTATACTCAACATGCACCTATTGTATGTAAACATGTGGAACCCCTTTATGGAGGAACGGTTCAATTACCGGAAATTTGTTTAATAATTTTATTTTACCAGAAAATACAATTACAGTACGCAACATGTGTTTGTTCCTCAGCTAAAGAAACTTGGTGTCTCTGCCATCAGGTGACCACATGAAGGTTTGTAAGGACTGACAACATCTTCTGTACCCATGTTGTCAAGGGTCTTGGAGACTAGCTGTTACTGTGAAGAGAAAAGGGACCACCAGTCTAAGTACCATGGGTTATACATGAGCAGTCATAGAATGATTAACAAAGAACACCGATAACATCAAACACAAGGAGAGAGAATGCATCTCTTAGAGGAGTTGAACTTGAATCCTTTATTTCACCTACCTCTCACAACTAAACACTGGTTGCTTGTTGAAGTTGACAGCATTGGCAACTTAGTTTCTGCCTCCTCAGCAGCACCAAATGTACGGTATACATAATGTCCATCTGTGGCAAAGCAGAACTGATATCTCTAGCCAAACATGCATAGGACACCACTTCTCCATGTCCATGCCATCTGTTACGACATCCTAATGCAGCCTCTTTGCTCTGGAGTCAACTGCAGCCTACTCATGGGACGATGCCATGTGTTGAGACATAGAAATTCTAGTGTCCAATACCTGAGACCACAGGGCCTGGATGCCATGAGGTTGTGCAAAGCTCAATCATTTCTGGTGGTGTGGTTTATTTTGATGAACTTTAAACTTCATGGCCTGTGTGGGTGCCATCACGTACCCATTGCTTCCACTGTGACATCTGTGCTGCCCATACTGAGCAACTGGATAATCTGTCCATTCAACCTCATGCAGACCAGCAACGTGCCACTTGTGAGTCTGAGAGGTACCCCCTGTGTCTGCTGACCTCCACTCACAGTTTTGAAGAACAGTCTGACACTCGGGAACTGCCTGATAACTTTATCTCGTACCTTGTGATGCCAACGCCATAACCTGATGTACTCATTCTAGACATGCAGTTCTTTGCAAATCAAACTGTTTATGTATCAGTGTGTTGTATATTTTTGCCAGCAAGTGTAACATCATTGCACTCTGAGATGGACAGTTTAATAGTGGAGCTCTGTTGAATTAATCTAGTGGTTAGCAGCATTATTTTTAGATTTCTAAGACGACTTGTTGCAGTGGGTTGCTTGTATATGTTCTGAGTTTGGTTGGTCATCCTCCTTGCTGCCTATCTGACATCCTGTCTGAAGTGTCGCCCCATCTCACTGCCCTGTTTCCTCCAATTGTTTCAGGCGGTGACGAGAGTGAAGGTTAGCCCACAGAGCACTCACTGCACTCTCAGAATACTTTAAAAAAGCTCTGGTTGTCTGAGGCTCGTCATTGTGACTTTTTTTTTTACTGGGTCTGCATATTGTTGCCTTCTCAGCTGGAACAGAGAATGACAAGATGATTATATAGAGGAGTTAATACTTTCCATGAAGTTAGGTTACGATGAACAGAATAGTCAGTTTTGTAACAACACAACCTTCAAATTCCTCAGCTTTGTTTGCATCAGCATCTAAAACCCTCCTCTTGCCAGCAAACCTGGCAAGTTCATGCAGTCTTGTGATAAGACTCATATCTGAAGACAATAAGCGTCAGTCCACTTTTTGTGCTGACAGACAGTTTTGATTTTACAGGTGTCAGGTGTTCTCACCCTCCTTTCCTGTGACTACTTGTATAAGCTTATGAAACCATGCCAGTGAGTGGAACTGATTTTTTTCTCTGTAATCTCCATGATGAGGTCCACAGTTCAGGTCAGAGATGAAGAAAGTTTGCTGAGGTATTGTTTATTGAGGTAACAATGAGAAAAAAATACAAGCGTATTTAAAACAGACTAATGTGCAGGAAAACATAAGGAACTAGAGAAATTGTATTGAAGAACTTTCTGAAAACTGTTGAAATTAGCTAAAACCATAGCTGAAATGGAAGAATAAGCTTAAATTAGCGGAAGAAAGTAGAAATAACACATATTTGCTGAATTAGGTTTAAAGTCCAACACCCACCATGTTTTCAAATTGCATCGCCATTAATATTTATTAGTTTATTTAAAAATAATACAGGAGCGTTTATTTATATTGTAGAGAAATAACACTAAATGTGTTATTTCATGATTTATAGCAGATTTTAGCAGAAGCTCCAGGAAAAATCTGCTCCTCTCCATATATGGGCATTCACATGGGCATTCACGTCACTAAAGTGACGCCTTGGAGTTACAGGCGAGCGAGGAAAAGAAAAAGCGAAGCATTTTTAAATATTCCCTAAAGCTGCCTGTTGATTAATCCTGCTGTCGCTCACTCATGTCTATCATATTCTGAGCGAGCATCCACGTAGACATACTAGTTTAATTCGTTTGATCGCGACAAATTCATTCATTTCCGCATCGGCTTTTTATTCTCTCCCCCCGTGACCAGACAGGTCGGGAGTACAGCGCAGCGGAGCTCTGCGCGCATGCTCCCCCGTGCTCCCCGCAACAAGGCTGACGAGAGCAAATACATACACTCGAGGGAGCAAATTACACCGGCACGAATTCGGAACTTCAAAGGTGACCAGCGGAACGAGGAGCCAGAGACGCGCGCGGCTCGCTCCTCTGGGCAGAATGGGTGAGAGCAGCAACGGTCCGCAGCGGTGTTATAAAATAAATAATAAATAAAATCAGAGCGCTGGTCCATATGTACACACAAATGCACCAGGAAATATGCAGTTTTAACTCCCACTCTCTCTCATAAACCTCCATGGAAACTCACTCCTGCCTTCTGCCTGGTGGAGATGTAACAAAAGTCACATGACACTTCGGGACTCTTCGGCCAGGTTTCCGGATTCATTCGGGAGTGGGTTGTTTTTTTTGTTTGTTTTTTTAACCCTCGCCTGGCCCAAATGCAAAAATGAAAATAGACATAATATTAAATTACAGTAATTGTCCTATATGGTGAATTGTTACTGTCATGGTGGGTGTTGTCCTTTAAATAAGAAGAAACGAGCACAAAAATTAGGAAATTAGCTTAAAAAAAAGATTGTAGCAACAACAACAAAAACCAGTAGAAAAGTAGCTTAAAAGTCAGAAAGAAGCTTAAGTTACCAGAAGGAAGTGGAGAGAGCATATTTTTGCTGAATCAGAATGGAAAACATTTAAATGAGTGCAAATAATGTGGACTTAGCTAAAATAGCTAAAATTAGCACTGCTAAATATTAGCTGAAATAACTTAAACTAGCTGAAATAAGCTGAAAGGAGCCTAACAAGCTGAAATTAGCAGAAAGGAGTTAATTATGCTCAAAGTAGCAGAACTTACCACTTAAAACTTGAATTTATCTAAAAACAGCTAAAATTAGCTAAAACAATACTAAAAAGGTGGCTGAAAAGTTAGAACAAGCTTAAATTATCAGAAGAATGCAGAACACTGCCCAATCTGGATGAAAAAAGCAGAAATGAGCACAAAAAAGCGGAAGTTAAACGGAAAAAAAATTTCAAAAGCTACAATGAGCAAAAAAAACAGCTTAAAAGCATATTTAAAAAAAGAAAGAAGCTTAAATTACCAGAAACAAGTGGAGAGAGCACAGTTTTGCTGAATTGGGCTGAAATAAGTTTAAATGAGTGCAAAAAATGTGGAATAAGTTTAAAAAGCTGAAATTTGCATAAAAACAGCTAAACAGTAGCTGAAATAACAGAATTTTTTTTAAATTTGCAGAAATAATTGAAAGGAGCATAGCAAGCTGAAAATAGCAGTACCGGTAAGGTAGAGGAAGCACAAATGTGTTTTTTTTGGCAGAAAGAATCTGAAAGAAGCTCAAAAAAGCTGAAAAAATTGCTGAAATTTGCTTTAAAAAAAAAAAGTTACAATTTGCACACAGAATCTGAAAGAAGCCGAACCAGAACAAAATGTGAAAGTAGAAGTAAAAGGTTGTAAACAGATCTAAAGATTTGAAGGATGTAAAATGAGCTCAGTTCATTTTCTATGAAAAAAGTGGCAGAAAAGGCTAAATATTTCAAAAAAGCTAAAGTTGCACCTATACCAAAAGTCACAGCACCGTCTCCTGAGCTGAATGTTTTGATAAATGATTTGTTGAAATAGCACAAAAATTGTGGAACAAGATGCTGAAAAATGCACAAAAGGAAAATGGATCCCAATAGAGTTTATGTTTATTATGTTTATTAAATTTGTTCATTTTTTTTTTACAAAAGAAACAATACAAGACAATCCCATAAATGATAATGTACAAAATATAAAAAAATGAAAGGTAGCAGAAAGAAGAATAAATCTTATTATATCTGCCCCTTTTCTCCAACAATCAGATTAAACAATAATAATCTTCAACCAACAGTACAAAATGACTAACTCTTTCTAATTTTCTAACTAATACAATACACATTACGCTATTTCATATATTTTTTTAACACATTCGTTTTGATCATTTTCTTAAATGTAAACATTGACTTGGCATTTTTAACTACATTCTCCAAGCCATTCCATAATCTAATTCCCTGGATTGAGGTAGAACGTCCCTTCAAACTAGTTCTGAATTGTGGTTTTACAAACATCTCTGTCCCCTTAAGATTATAACAACTTTGTCTTTTAACAAAATGCATTTGGATATTTAAAGGTAATGCATTATTTTGAGCCCTATACATAACTGATAAAATATTATAGTCTACCAAATCATGGAACTTCAATAACTTCAGTTGATAAAATAATGTACTTGATGGATGACGGTAATGTTTTCTAGTGATAATTCTTACAGCTCTTTTCTGTAATACAAAAATAGGCTTTGTGATTGTTTTACACGCATTCCCCCAAACATCAATACAATAGATTAAGTGTGGAACAATGATTGTGTTATACAACAAATACAGAGCTTTATCATTCAATAGGTCTCTGACTTTGTACAGTACTGCAATCGATTTAGCTATTTTTATTCTTACAGAATTTATGTGTTGTTTCCATGTCAGTTTGTCATCAATGATAACACCCAAAAACTTCACCTCACTCACTCTACAAATCTCAACACCCTCAATTTTGAGTGGAACATCAACAGTTTTCTTTTTATTACTGAATATCATGTAATTAGTTTTTTCTAGATTTAATGATAATTTATTTATTTTAAACCAAGTTTGTATCTTGACAAATTCTGTCTTTATCAATTCCAACATTTGTTCTATATCTTCACCTAAACAGAAAAATGTGGTATCATCAGCAAAAAGTACACATTTAAGGAGTCCTGACACATTTACCAAGTCATTCACATATAAAATAAATAGCTTTGGTCCAAGTACAGAGCCTTGGGGAACTCCACATGTGATATTACAGAGGTCAGATCTTACATCATTTATTTGTACAAATTGTTTCCTATCTTTCAAGTAGCTAGATACCCACTGTAATGCTGGTCCTCTAATACCATATTTGTTCAATTTTTCAAGGAGAATGGTGTGGCCGTGGTGTAGTGGTAATGGCAGTCGTCTCCCGATCGGAAAGTTGGCGGTTCGACTCCCGGGACCCGCACCATGTGTCGTTGTGTCCTTGGGCAAGACACTTAACCCTGAGTTGCTCCCGGTAGGACTGGAAAGCACCTTGCATGGTAGTCTGCCGCCACCGGTTTATGAATGTGTGTAGCATTCAATATATGTGTAGCACTTTGAGATTTTCAGTAATGAAAAGTGCGTTATAAATTGAATTTATTATTATTATTATTATTATCAATAGTATCAAATGCTTTTTTTAAATCAACAAAAATACTGATACAATATTGTTTTTGATCGACAGCAGTAGTTATTTGTTCCATTAATTCCATGAGAGCCATTGATGTAGAGTTTTTTGCTCTAAACCCATACTGACTGTTGCTTAGAATATTTTGTTTATCTATAAATTGATCTAGTCTGTTTACAAATAGTTTTTCAAGAATTTTTGAAAACTGTGGTAACAAGGATATAGGTCTATAATTGTTGAACACACATTTATCACCATTTTTAAAAAGAGGAACTACCTTAGCTACTTTCATATTATCTGGAAATATTCCTGTTGAAAATGATAAATTACATATGTATGTAAACGGCTCAATAACATGGCTCATTATGTCCTTTACAAACATCATATCCATGTCCACCCAGTCCCTTGATCTCTTGTCTGTAAGATTTTTTACTACATTCATTATTTCCTCTTTGTTGGTTCCATTTAGAAAAATACTATTTGCACAACCTTTAATTGAATGGATCACATTATTATCTGCTTTTGGTATTTTAGCTGCAAGAGTGAATGCTTCATAAACTTGCTTCATAGGGCAGCACGGTGGCACAACTGGTAGAGCTGCTGCCTCTCAGCGAGAAGGTTGCCGGTTCAAATCCCGGTCCGGGGCCTTTCTGGGTGGAGTTTGCATGTTCTCCCCGTGCATGCGTGGGTTTCCTCCGGGTACTCCGGTTTCCTCCCACAGACCAAAAAACATGCTTGTTAGGCTGATTGGTGACTCTAAATTGACCCTAGGTGTGAGTGTGAGAGTGGATGGTTGTTTGGTGTGAGTGAGACAGGTCCCTCTTGTAAATGAGTCCCCATGACTCAACGAGGCTAGCCTGTATAAATAAAGGTTGAATGAATGAATGAATAAACATTCACACTACAGTAAATACTAAACTGAACAGGTATGGTATTAGAGGGCAAGCTCTGCAGTGGATACAAAGTTATTTGACGGACAGAAAGCAGTTTGTGTATGTTAACGATACAAAATCTGATTTCTGTCCAATTACATGTGGAGTCCCGCAGGGCTCGATACTCGGACCAAAGTTGTTTATTTCATACGTAAATGATTTAGTGAAGGTGTCTGAACTGCTAAATTGTATATTGTTTGCTGATGATACTACCTTCTTTTATTTTGGTAGTGACCTTGAACAAATGACTGCGTTGATAACAATGGAATTTGCAAAAATACAAACCTGGTTTAAATTAAACAAGCTATCACTGAATCTTGGAAAAACCAATTACATGCTATTTAGTAATACAAAAAAGAATATGGATTTTTTTCTAAAAATTGATGGTGTGGAAGTCAAGAGAGTTAATGAGGTGAAGTTTTTGGGTGTGGTAATTGATGACAAACTGTCGTGGAAACAGCACATCACTTCGGTAAAAATTAAGTTAGCCAGATCTACTGCGGTACTGTATAAAGTTAAAGATTTTTTGAATGAGACAGCTTTGCATTTGTTATATAATACCATTTTTGTTCCACATTTAATTTATTGTGTTGAAGTTTGGGGAAAGGCATTTAAAACTATGACAAAGCCTGTTTTTATTTTACAGAAAAGAGCTGTGAGAATTATTTTAGGAAAACCTTATTGTCATCCATCTAATACATTATTTAACCAACTTAAGTTATTGAAATTTTATGATTTGGTGGATTATAATATTTCATTAGTTATGTATAAAGCTCAACACAACTTACTGCCTCCAAACGTTCAAAAGTTTTTTGTCAAAAGAAGGTCTTGTTATAGTCTTAAGGGAACTGAGATTTTTGCAAAACCTCAGTACTGTATAGGACCAGTTCGAAAGGTCGGACTGTTTCGATACAGGGAATTGATGTATGGAACAATTTAGAAAACGATGTTAAATACACTAAATCTATGCTTGTGTTTAAAAAAATGATTAAATCTAAGTTGTTAACAAAATATGAAAATCTTTAGTTAAATCGATTCTATTAGTAAGTATTTAGTCAAAAAAATGAAGTTTTTTGTTCAATTACTAGAAAAACATTGCATTAGTTAATTGTTTGGATTGAGTTTGCTTTTGTGTTTTTTTGTTTTTTTGAAGAAAAAAAAAGGGGCAGATACTATAAGATTATTTCTTCTCTCTGCCTCCTTTCATTTTATGTCTTTTATATACTGTATGTTTAAATGTTGTTTTTTTATTGATGTAAAATGAATAAATTTAATTAAAAAAAATAAAAAATATATATAAAATAAAAAAATATAAACAACTTAAACGAGGACATTTTTTACATGAAATAAAGACATGACTGGTATTCTGATCCCACTGCACATATGTTAGGAACAACTAGACACATTTTTGAATGTTATCGTTGAACATATTACAGCTCTAAGTTCGTTTTTAACCGTCCTGACCAATGAAAGGACGATGTACTGTAACTAGGCTGCAGTCAGATGATCGATCAAAACTCTAATCAGAGAGAAGTTGAACTATTATACCCAGCAGGGCAGTTCAATAACCTCAACAGGCCGGTCATCAGAAACTGCAGTTCCTCTAAGCAGAAAAAAAACATGGAGGAAAGGGGGGATGAGGGGAGGAACTAAGGATTTTGATGATGATGCTTTTTCCATTGAAAGAAAGTCAGAAAGCTGAGTTAGCGCTCCTTCTTCCTCTTTCCTCGCCTTTTCGAACAGAGAACTTCATAACTCAGATGCTTTGTGACGTCTCAGTGTTTCCACTTTGAATGTTTTGTCTTCTTCTGATGACTTGACAACAGTTTCAGCACTAGGGGTTACTGGTTTTTGACCTGAGCCTTCTCCAGTTCACAGAGAGGAACTGCTTCTGCTGAACAACACAGAAAGAACTTCAGTGAGCTCCTCAAGGCCTTTGCACAAACTACCGTACATCAGTTGTGTGTAAAACTCAGATCACGGTCACCATGTGATCCAGTCAAACACTTCAGATGGTGTTTACTGTCTCGTGTGACCGCCTGCTTGTCCACTGCTTCCCTGCAGCTCCTCAGGGCTGTGATCTCGGCCCTAATTAGTTCAGATAATGGGACTGCTGTGAAAAGTCAATGCTGCAGGGATTGTTTGTGTCGCCACACGTCCATCACCAAGCCACCACAACACCCAGTCTGCTCGCTCAACTGGGGCAGAAGAAAACTCATCATGCCATATGGCAGTGGACGTGCACTTGATGGTGGCACGTGTGTGTGTGTGTGTGCTTTTTTATGGTTTAGCAGCTATGTGAAGATGTCTATTTGGGTGTGAGGGTGAGCCAAGACTACTATGTGTGTGCTCTGTGTGTGTGTGTGTGTTCTGTGTGTGTGTATTTGGCTCCTCCAAAACACACACATGCACATCCACACACATATTCAAGCACATGCACACGCGCACACACACACACGCATATATCCCTTTTTTCCGCTCTAGCAGCACATGCAGCATTAGCCAGGACGCATGACTGGGATCAAACTGGCATTGTGTGTGTGTGTGTGTGTGTGTGTGTGTGTGTGTGTGTGTGTGTGTGTGTGTGTGTGTGCGTGTGTGCGCATGCGTGTGTATGTGTGTGCGTGAGGCCTTACAGTGCAAAAGCGCTAGATGTCTGTTATGCATTTTTGAACATGTGTGGCAGAGTTTTTTTTAAACGCCAATTTTTAAGGTCACAAAACAAAGATCAAACAAATCTATCTATCTATCTATCTATCTATCTATCTATCTATCTATCTATCTATCTATCTATCTATCTATCTATCTATCTATCTATCTATCTATCTATCTATCTATCTATCTATCTATCTATCTATCTATCTATCTATCTATCTATCTATCTATCTATCTATCTATCTATCTATCTATCTATCTATCTATCTATCTATATCTCTATCTATCTATCTATCTATCTATCTATCTATCTATCTATCTATCTATCTATCTATCTATCTATCTATCTATCTATCTATCTATCTATCTATCTATCTATCTATCTATCTATCTATCTATCTATCTATCTATCATCTATCTATCATCTATCTATCTATCTATCTATCTATCTATCTATCTATCTATCTATCTATCTATCTATCTATCTATCTATCTATCTATCTATCTATCTATCTATCTATCTATCTATCTATCTATCTATCTATCTATCTATCTATCTATCTATCTATCTATCTATCTATCTATCTATCTATCTATCTATCTATCTATCTATCTATCTATCTATCTATCTATCTATCTATCTATCTATCTATCTATCTATCTATCTATCTATCTATCTATCTATCTATCTATCTATCTATCTATCTATCTATCTATCTATCTATCTATCTATCTATCTATCTATCTATCTATCTATCTATCTATCTATCTATCTATCTAGTATATATCTATCTATCTATCCATCCATCCATCCATCCATCCGACTGCAGCTCAGGGAATCCATCTTATCACAGTGAGTTGGACATGATGTCTGAGGTGTCAACATTTCTCCAGGAGATAAATGTTATTTTGTGTTTTACTGTGTTCTTTTGTGTCTGCCGCAGCACAATTGCTGCTTGTTTTGTGCATCACTGGTGCAGTTTTATTTCCTCCACATGCTTGAAATTCAGGAAAACACAAACTGCTCACTGCATGAAAATCCAACTCAGATTTCAAATGAAAATCAGCTAAAAGAGCATGTTGGTCAAACAAATGAATGAGTCTGCACAATCTGATGTGCAAACTTGTAGATGACTTTGGGTTTGTTAATTCCAAGTTCTTTTTTGGGAGGGAGGTAGTATGTGTGTGTGTGTGTGGGGGTGAGGGGGGTGAGGCTGCAGTTTGTGTGTTGTTTTTCTTACGTGTGACAACTTTTGGGGTTACGTGTATTTGCTGTGCAACAGATGGTCCAACGGGGTCAGACAGACACCCGAGCCACTTCAGACAGATTCATTCCAGGCTTAACGGGGCTTAGATCCAGAGGGCTTCAGGCCAAATGTGGGGGAGGGTGCTGGACCCTCACCGGGCTAAAAACACTAAAAATGTGTCTGCAACCAGACTTTTAGCATCACACTGTAACGTATTACTGTACTGTACTTTCAAGCAAAGTTACACCTCACTTTATTGATGCATCCTACAGGCCTGTGAACCGGATTTGCAATATTTGGTCACAATGAAGCACATGGATTATTTACTTTAAAACTGTGTGATGCACTGGGATGGAGGAGTGAGTGGCTGTGTG
>JBBPBX010030907.1:0-34878 GCA_038048925.1 Garcialebias charrua
TGGCAGACCCAAACGTATTGTGAGGGTCTGCTGGGAACGTCTGGCAGAGTCTCCCGTAAGACGGAGCTTTAACTCCCACCTCCGGGAGAGCTTTGAACACGTTCCGAGGGAGGCGGGGGACATGGAGTCCGAGTGGGCCGTGTTCCGCGCCTCTATTGTCGAGGCAGCTTATCGGAGCTGTGGCCGCAAGGTTGTTGGTGCCTGTCGTGGTGGCAACCCTCGAACCCGGTGGTGGACACCGGCAGTGAGGGATGCTGTCAGGCTGAAGAAGGAGTCCTATTGGGCCTTTTTGGCCTGTGGGACCCCGGAAGCAGCAGATAGGTACCGGCAGTCCAAGCGGCATGCGGCTCGGGTGGTTGCTGAGGCAAAAACTCGGGCGTGGGAGGAGTTCGGAGAGGCCATGGAGAATGACTTCCGTACGGCTTCGAGGCGATTCTGGTCCACCATCCGGCGTCTCAGGGGGGGAAAGAGGTACGCGACCAACACCATTTATGGTGGGGGTGGCGTGCTGCTGACCTCAACTCGGGATGTTGTGAGTCGGTGGGCGGAATACTTCGAAGACCTCCTCAATCCTACTGGCACGTCTTCCACTGAGGAAGCGGAGCCTGGGGACTTTGGGTCGGGTTCTCCGATCTCTGGTGCTGAGGTCGCCGAGGTGGTTAAAAAGCTCCGCGGTGGCAAGGCTCCGGGGGTGGATGAGATTCGCCCGGAGTTCCTTAGGGCTCTGGATGTTGTAGGGTTGTGTTGGCTTACGCGACTCTGCAATATCGCGTGGACATCGGGGGCAGTTCCCTTGGATTGGCAGACTGGGGTGGTGGTTCCCCTATTCAAAAAGGGGGACCGTAGGGTGTGTTCCAACTATAGGGGGATCACACTCTTAAGCCTCCCTGGTAAGGTCTATTCAGGGGTTCTGGAGAGGAGGGTCCGTCGGATAGTCGAACCTCGGATTCAGGAGGAGCAGTGTGGTTTTCGTCCTGGTCGTGGAACACTGGACCAGCTCTACACCCTCAGCAGGGTCCTGGAGGGTGCGTGGGAGTTTGCCCAACCAGTTTACATGTGCTTTGTGGACTTGGAGAAGGCATTCGACCGCGTCCCTCGGGGGGTTCTGTGGGGGGTACTCCGGGAGTATGGGGTACCAGGCCCTTTGATAAGGGCTGTTAGGTCCCTGTACGACCGGTGTCAGAGCTTGGTCCGCATTGCCGGCAGTAAGTCAGGCTCGTTTCCGGTGAGAGTTGGACTCCGCCAAGGTTGCCCTTTGTCACCGATTCTGTTCATAACTTTTATGGACAGAATTTCTAGGCGCAGCCAAGGTGTTGAGAGGTTCCGTTTTGGTGACCTGATGGTACATCCAGACCGAACGCGATTTCAACTGCAAAAAAGCTCAACACGCACGCAAGTGGACGCACTTTGTGTCCAGACCAAAAAGCCAGAAGCGAAACTACCCAGAAAACTGTTGCGCAGGGTTGCCAGATAAAAATTAATTAATCATCTAGTACTGTTGCTTATTTTTTATTTTTTTTTACCCAAACTGTCATATTTGCTGCGTGAGGGTCTGATAAGATTAATAATGTGTTGAGTTTAGTGAACATTTGCACTGAAAAGGGGTAAAAATAAAAAAATAAAAAAATAAAATTCATGTTTATCTGGCAACCCTGCTGCTGCGGGGGTGTGGGGGAGGAGCTTACCGGTGTACCGAGTCGTCACTGCACTCCGCGAGGTGAGGAGCTCTTTATTTCTGTCTCTGTGGAGCAGACTTGACTGGTTGTGAAGGAATTGTCGCGAACACACAGCTACAATGAGTTTCTCTTCCATATTCCATGACTCCGCGGGTTTTTTCTGTGTTCCACAAACAATACGTCACATGCGCAATGGTTTCCGCGTCACTGGTTTCCGCGTCACATAGGGACTCTCCCCCTGACCCCCTCTCTTCTCCCCCGACTCTCCCTGATTGGTTGACACACCAACCAATCGGGTAGAGTTTGAGCGGCGTTTGAAAGTTGAACGGCGAAATCTTCAGCATGTTGGAGGCGTGCTTTGGAGGTGGACGCGAGTTCACGTGCACGGAAATCGCTCTCTAGCACGCTCAACACGCACGCGACGTGACGCAAGACGCCAGGAGGCTGCTGGAGGTGCGTCCACCATAGATAGACTTTGCATGTAAACTGGACGTTCCTGCAGTAGAAAACGCATTCGGTCTGGATTCACCATTAGAATCGCTTCTCTGTTTTTTGCAGATGATGTGGTCCTACTGGCTTCATCAGTTTGTGATTTACAACTTTCACTGGAGCGGTTTGCAGCCGACTGTGATACGGCCGGGATGAGGATCAGTTCCTCCAAATCCGAGGCCATGGTCTTGAGCCGGAAAAGGGTAGCATGCCCTCTCCGGGTCGGGGAGGAGGTCCTGCCCCAAGTGGAGGAGTTTAAGTATCTCGGGATCTTGTTCACGAATGAGGGAAAACTGGAGCGTGAGATCGATAGGCGGATAGGTGCAGCGTCCGCAGTGAAGCGGGCGCTGTACCGGTCTGTCGTGGTGAAGAGAGAGCTGAGTCAAAAGGCAAAGCTCTCAATTTACCGATCGATCTACGTTCCCACCCTCATCTATGGTCATGAGCTTTGGGTTATGACCGAAAGAACAAGATCTCGGATACAAGCGGCTGAAATGAGTTTTCTCCGCAGGGTGGCTGGACTCTCCCTTAGAGATAGGGTGAGAAGCTCAGTCATCCGGGAGGGACTTGGAGTAGAGCCGCTGCTTCTCCACATCGAGAGGAGCCAGTTGAGGTGGCTCGGGCATCTGGTTAGGATACCTCCTGGACGCCTCCCTGGTGAGGTGTTCTGGGCACGTCCCACCGGAAGGAGACCCAGAGGAAGACCCAGGACGCACTGGAGGGACCATGTTTCTCGGCTGGCCTGGGAACGCCTTGGGATTCCACCGGAGGAGCTGCTCCAAGTGGCTGGGGAGAGGGAAGTCTGGGCCTCCCTACTTAGGCTGCTACCCCCGCGACCCGACCCCGGATAAGCGGAAGAAGATGGATGGATGGATGGATGTAGATAAACTATATACATGAACAGATTTGACTCACTATTTGGCAAGAAACTGGTCAGTTTTGTCTCTTTCTTGTCCTTAGTTAATGCATACTAAACACTTGTTAATGATTTATAAAGTGTTTATAGAGGAATTAATTAGGGATGGGGCAGATCCGATCCAGTATCGGTATCGGTATCCGATACCAGCATAATTTAAGTATCGGATATCGGATCCAACCTGACGATATTTCCGATCCAGCTTCAAAGAGCACTTGTGTTCCATCATATTCTGTGACTGCCGTCTTAACATTGTGTGAGTTAAAACCAATGAAGACACTCTTGAGCCTTACAACAGGAAACTCACAAACTTTAACAGTATAGTATTTATAGTATAGAAAACATTCCAAAATACACATAACTTTATAGTCTCAGCACAAAAATGTCATTATACAGATTCACATACCTGAACAGTATCGGATCGGGAAAGTATCGGTATCGGTAGATACCCAGTTCTTAAGTATCGGTATCGGATCGGAAGTGAGAAATGTGGATCGGTGCATCCCTAGAATTAATAATTATCTATAAACTATTTATTAGCCATCTAGAAGGGGAGCCTTATTGTAAACTGGTACCCAGTATTTTTATTTGACATATTTGATCCTCTAAACAAAAATGAATTCAAAACCGAAATGATGTTCAAATAAAGCACTTCATAAATGGTCATTCAAAGTAAACACAGAATGAAAATGTTTAGATTAACAAAGCTCAGCAAGGTCAACTGTTATACAGTTAAAAGCCACAACTAGTTATTTTTAGAAAACATGGTAGGAAACATAAATAATGAAAATTGCATCTGGTAGAGGCTAGTTTTTTCTTACAATGAAAGAAACGTCCAGAGGACTCAACTCAACAATTTTATTTTTTTTCTTACCTTGTGTAAAACGTAAAAATGTCTCCTATAATTACATTTTCTAATGAAAATTTTTGATTTTCTGATAAAGAATCATGCAAAGCTTTTTTTTAATTATCATGCAACATTCATGACATAGGATGCCGGTCAGACCTGGCAGACCCAAACGTATTGTGAGGGTCTGCTGGGAACGTCTGGCAGAGTCTCCCGTAAGACGGAGCTTTAACTCCCACCTCCGGGAGAGCTTTGAACACGTTCCGAGGGAGGCGGGGGACATGGAGTCCGAGTGGGCCGTGTTCCGCGCCTCTATTGTCGAGGCAGCTTATCGGAGCTGTGGCCGCAAGGTTGTTGGTGCCTGTCGTGGTGGCAACCCTCGAACCCGGTGGTGGACACCGGCAGTGAGGGATGCTGTCAGGCTGAAGAAGGAGTCCTATTGGGCCTTTTTGGCTTGTGGGACCCCGGAAGCAGCTGATAGGTACCGGCAGTCCAAGCGGCATGCGGCTCGGGTGGTTGCTGAGGCAAAAACTCGGGCGTGGGAGGAGTTCGGAGAGGCCATGGAGAATGACTTCCGTACGGCTTCGAGGCGATTCTGGTCCACCATCCGGCGTCTCAGGGGGGGAAAGAGGTACGCGACCAACACCATTTATGGTGGGGGTGGCGTGCTGCTGACCTCAACTCGGGATGTTGTGAGTCGGTGGGCGGAATACTTCGAAGACCTCCTCAATCCTACTGGCACGTCTTCCACTGAGGAAGCGGAGCCTGGGGACTTTGGGTCGGGTTCTCCGATCTCTGGTGCTGAGGTCGCCGAGGTGGTTAAAAAGCTCCGCGGTGGCAAGGCTCCGGGGGTGGATGAGATTCGCCCGGAGTTCCTTAGGGCTCTGGATGTTGTAGGGTTGTGTTGGCTTACGCGACTCTGCAATATCGCGTGGACATCGGGGGCAGTTCCCTTGGATTGGCAGACTGGGGTGGTGGTTCCCCTATTCAAAAAGGGGGACCGTAGGGTGTGTTCCAACTATAGGGGGATCACACTCTTAAGCCTCCCTGGTAAGGTCTATTCAGGGGTTCTGGAGAGGAGGGTCCGTCGGATAGTCGAACCTCGGATTCAGGAGGAGCAGTGTGGTTTTCGTCCTGGTCGTGGAACACTGGACCAGCTCTACACCCTCAGCAGGGTCCTGGAGGGTGCGTGGGAGTTTGCCCAACCAGTTTACATGTGCTTTGTGGACTTGGAGAAGGCATTCGACCGCGTCCCTCGGGGGGTTCTGTGGGGGGTACTCCGGGAGTATGGGGTACCAGGCCCTTTGATAAGGGCTGTTAGGTCCCTGTACGACCGGTGTCAGAGCTTGGTCCGCATTGCCGGCAGTAAGTCAGGCTCGTTTCCGGTGAGAGTTGGACTCCGCCAAGGTTGCCCTTTGTCACCGATTCTGTTCATAACTTTTATGGACAGAATTTCTAGGCGCAGCCAAGGTGTTGAGAGGTTCCGTTTTGGTGACCTGATGGTACATCCAGACCGAACGCGATTTCAACTGCAAAAAAGCTCAACACGCACGCAAGTGGACGCACTTTGTGTCCAGACCAAAAAGCCAGAAGCGAAACTACCCAGAAAACTGTTGCGCAGGGTTGCCAGATAAAAATTAATTAATCATCTAGTACTGTTGCTTATTTTTTATTTTTTTTTACCCAAACTGTCATATTTGCTGCGTGAGGGTCTGATAAGATTAATAATGTGTTGAGTTTAGTGAACATTTGCACTGAAAAGGGGTAAAAATAAAAAAATAAAAAAATAAAATTCATGTTTATCTGGCAACCCTGCTGCTGCGGGGGTGTGGGGGAGGAGCTTACCGGTGTACCGAGTCGTCAATGCACTCCGCGAGGTGAGGAGCTCTTTATTTCTGTCTCTGTGGAGCAGACTTGACTGGTTGTGAAGGAATTGTCGCGAACACACAGCTACAATGAGTTTCTCTTCCATATTCCATGACTCCGCGGGTTTTTTCTGTGTTCCACAAACAATACGTCACATGCGCAATGGTTTCCGCGTCACTGGTTTCCGCGTCACATAGGGACTCTCCCCCTGACCCCCTCTCTTCTCCCCCGACTCTCCCTGATTGGTTGACACACCAACCAATCGGGTAGAGTTTGAGCGGCGTTTGAAAGTTGAACGGCGAAATCTTCAGCATGTTGGAGGCGTGCTTTGGAGGTGGACGCGAGTTCACGTGCACGGAAATCGCTCTCTAGCACGCTCAACACGCACGCGACGTGACGCAAGACGCCAGGAGGCTGCTGGAGGTGCGTCCACCATAGATAGACTTTGCATGTAAACTGGACGTTCCTGCAGTAGAAAACGCATTCGGTCTGGATTCACCATTAGAATCGCTTCTCTGTTTTTTGCAGATGATGTGGTCCTACTGGCTTCATCAGTTTGTGATTTACAACTTTCACTGGAGCGGTTTGCAGCCGACTGTGATACGGCCGGGATGAGGATCAGTTCCTCCAAATCCGAGGCCATGGTCTTGAGCCGGAAAAGGGTAGCATGCCCTCTCCGGGTCGGGGAGGAGGTCCTGCCCCAAGTGGAGGAGTTTAAGTATCTCGGGATCTTGTTCACGAATGAGGGAAAACTGGAGCGTGAGATCGATAGGCGGATAGGTGCAGCGTCCGCAGTGAAGCGGGCGCTGTACCGGTCTGTCGTGGTGAAGAGAGAGCTGAGTCAAAAGGCAAAGCTCTCAATTTACCGATCGATCTACGTTCCCACCCTCATCTATGGTCATGAGCTTTGGGTTATGACCGAAAGAACAAGATCTCGGATACAAGCGGCTGAAATGAGTTTTCTCCGCAGGGTGGCTGGACTCTCCCTTAGAGATAGGGTGAGAAGCTCAGTCATCCGGGAGGGACTCGGAGTAGAGCCGCTGCTTCTCCACATCGAGAGGAGCCAGTTGAGGTGGCTCGGGCATCTGGTTAGGATGCCTCCTGGACGCCTCCCTGGTGAGGTGTTCCGGGCACGTCCCACCGGGAGGAGACCCAGAGGAAGACCCAGGACGCGCTGGAGGGACTATGTTTCTCGGCTGGCCTGGGAACGCCTTGGGATTCCACCGGAGGAGCTGCTCCAAGTGGCTGGGGAGAGGGAAGTCTGGGCCTCCCTACTTAGGCTGCTACCCCCGCGACCCGACCCCGGATAAGCGGAAGAAGATGGATGGATGGATGGATGTAGATAAACTATATACATGAACAGATTTGACTCACTATTTGGCAAGAAACTGGTCAGTTTTGTCTCTTTCTTGTCCTTAGTTAATGCATACTAAACACTTGTTAATGATTTATAAAGTGTTTATAGAGGAATTAATTAGGGATGGGGCAGATCCGATCCAGTATCGGTATCGGTATCCGATACCAGCATAATTTAAGTATCGGATATCGGATCCAACCTGACGATATTTCCGATCCAGCTTCAAAGAGCACTTGTGTTCCATCATATTCTGTGACTGCCGTCTTAACATTGTGTGAGTTAAAACCAATGAAGACACTCTTGAGCCTTACAACAGGAAACTCACAAACTTTAACAGTATAGTATTTATAGTATAGAAAACATTCCAAAATACACATAACTTTATAGTCTCAGCACAAAAATGTCATTATACAGATTCACATACCTGAACAGTATCGGATCGGGAAAGTATCGGTATCGGTAGATACCCAGTTCTTAAGTATCGGTATCGGATCGGAAGTGAGAAATGTGGATCGGTGCATCCCTAGAATTAATAATTATCTATAAACTATTTATTAGCCATCTAGAAGGGGAGCCTTATTGTAAACTGGTACCCAGTATTTTTATTTGACATATTTGATCCTCTAAACAAAAATGAATTCAAAACCGAAATGATGTTCAAATAAAGCACTTCATAAATGGTCATTCAAAGTAAACACAGAATGAAAATGTTTAGATTAACAAAGCTCAGCAAGGTCAACTGTTATACAGTTAAAAGCCACAACTAGTTATTTTTAGAAAACATGGTAGGAAACATAAATAATGAAAATTGCATCTGGTAGAGGCTAGTTTTTTCTTACAATGAAAGAAACGTCCAGAGGACTCAACTCAACAATTTTATTTTTTTTCTTACCTTGTGTAAAACGTAAAAATGTCTCCTATAATTACATTTTCTAATGAAAATTTTTGATTTTCTGATAAAGAATCATGCAAAGCTTTTTTTTAATTATCATGCAACATTCATGACATAGGATGCCGGTCAGACCTGGCAGACCCAAACGTATTGTGAGGGTCTGCTGGGAACGTCTGGCAGAGTCTCCCGTAAGACGGAGCTTTAACTCCCACCTCCGGGAGAGCTTTGAACACGTTCCGAGGGAGGCGGGGGACATGGAGTCCGAGTGGGCCGTGTTCCGCGCCTCTATTGTCGAGGCAGCTTATCGGAGCTGTGGCCGCAAGGTTGTTGGTGCCTGTCGTGGTGGCAACCCTCGAACCCGGTGGTGGACACCGGCAGTGAGGGATGCTGTCAGGCTGAAGAAGGAGTCCTATTGGGCCTTTTTGGCTTGTGGGACCCCGGAAGCAGCTGATAGGTACCGGCAGTCCAAGCGGCATGCGGCTCGGGTGGTTGCTGAGGCAAAAACTCGGGCGTGGGAGGAGTTCGGAGAGGCCATGGAGAATGACTTCCGTACGGCTTCGAGGCGATTCTGGTCCACCATCCGGCGTCTCAGGGGGGGAAAGAGGTACGCGACCAACACCATTTATGGTGGGGGTGGCGTGCTGCTGACCTCAACTCGGGATGTTGTGAGTCGGTGGGCGGAATACTTCGAAGACCTCCTCAATCCTACTGGCACGTCTTCCACTGAGGAAGCGGAGCCTGGGGACTTTGGGTCGGGTTCTCCGATCTCTGGTGCTGAGGTCGCCGAGGTGGTTAAAAAGCTCCGCGGTGGCAAGGCTCCGGGGGTGGATGAGATTCGCCCGGAGTTCCTTAGGGCTCTGGATGTTGTAGGGTTGTGTTGGCTTACGCGACTCTGCAATATCGCGTGGACATCGGGGGCAGTTCCCTTGGATTGGCAGACTGGGGTGGTGGTTCCCCTATTCAAAAAGGGGGACCGTAGGGTGTGTTCCAACTATAGGGGGATCACACTCTTAAGCCTCCCTGGTAAGGTCTATTCAGGGGTTCTGGAGAGGAGGGTCCGTCGGATAGTCGAACCTCGGATTCAGGAGGAGCAGTGTGGTTTTCGTCCTGGTCGTGGAACACTAGACCAGCTCTACACCCTCAGCAGGGTCCTGGAGGGTGCGTGGGAGTTTGCCCAACCAGTTTACATGTGCTTTGTGGACTTGGAGAAGGCATTCGACCGCGTCCCTCGGGGGGTTCTGTGGGGGGTACTCCGGGAGTATGGGGTACCAGGCCCTTTGATAAGGGCTGTTAGGTCCCTGTACGACCGGTGTCAGAGCTTGGTCCGCATTGCCGGCAGTAAGTCAGGCTCGTTTCCGGTGAGAGTTGGACTCCGCCAAGGTTGCCCTTTGTCACCGATTCTGTTCATAACTTTTATGGACAGAATTTCTAGGCGCAGCCAAGGTGTTGAGAGGTTCCGTTTTGGTGACCTGATGGTACATCCAGACCGAACGCGATTTCAACTGCAAAAAAGCTCAACACGCACGCAAGTGGACGCACTTTGTGTCCAGACCAAAAAGCCAGAAGCGAAACTACCCAGAAAACTGTTGCGCAGGGTTGCCAGATAAAAATTAATTAATCATCTAGTACTGTTGCTTATTTTTTATTTTTTTTTACCCAAACTGTCATATTTGCTGCGTGAGGGTCTGATAAGATTAATAATGTGTTGAGTTTAGTGAACATTTGCACTGAAAAGGGGTAAAAATAAAAAAATAAAAAAATAAAATTCATGTTTATCTGGCAACCCTGCTGCTGCGGGGGTGTGGGGGAGGAGCTTACCGGTGTACCGAGTCGTCACTGCACTCCGCGAGGTGAGGAGCTCTTTATTTCTGTCTCTGTGGAGCAGACTTGACTGGTTGTGAAGGAATTGTCGCGAACACACAGCTACAATGAGTTTCTCTTCCATATTCCATGACTCCGCGGGTTTTTTCTGTGTTCCACAAACAATACGTCACATGCGCAATGGTTTCCGCGTCACTGGTTTCCGCGTCACATAGGGACTCTCCCCCTGACCCCCTCTCTTCTCCCCCGACTCTCCCTGATTGGTTGACACACCAACCAATCGGGTAGAGTTTGAGCGGCGTTTGAAAGTTGAACGGCGAAATCTTCAGCATGTTGGAGGCGTGCTTTGGAGGTGGACGCGAGTTCACGTGCACGGAAATCGCTCTCTAGCACGCTCAACACGCACGCGACGTGACGCAAGACGCCAGGAGGCTGCTGGAGGTGCGTCCACCATAGATAGACTTTGCATGTAAACTGGACGTTCCTGCAGTAGAAAACGCATTCGGTCTGGATTCACCATTAGAATCGCTTCTCTGTTTTTTGCAGATGATGTGGTCCTACTGGCTTCATCAGTTTGTGATTTACAACTTTCACTGGAGCGGTTTGCAGCCGACTGTGATACGGCCGGGATGAGGATCAGTTCCTCCAAATCCGAGGCCATGGTCTTGAGCCGGAAAAGGGTAGCATGCCCTCTCCGGGTCGGGGAGGAGGTCCTGCCCCAAGTGGAGGAGTTTAAGTATCTCGGGATCTTGTTCACGAATGAGGGAAAACTGGAGCGTGAGATCGATAGGCGGATAGGTGCAGCGTCCGCAGTGAAGCGGGCGCTGTACCGGTCTGTCGTGGTGAAGAGAGAGCTGAGTCAAAAGGCAAAGCTCTCAATTTACCGATCGATCTACGTTCCCACCCTCATCTATGGTCATGAGCTTTGGGTTATGACCGAAAGAACAAGATCTCGGATACAAGCGGCTGAAATGAGTTTTCTCCGCAGGGTGGCTGGACTCTCCCTTAGAGATAGGGTGAGAAGCTCAGTCATCCGGGAGGGACTTGGAGTAGAGCCGCTGCTTCTCCACATCGAGAGGAGCCAGTTGAGGTGGCTCGGGCATCTGGTTAGGATACCTCCTGGACGCCTCCCTGGTGAGGTGTTCTGGGCACGTCCCACCGGAAGGAGACCCAGAGGAAGACCCAGGACGCACTGGAGGGACCATGTTTCTCGGCTGGCCTGGGAACGCCTTGGGATTCCACCGGAGGAGCTGCTCCAAGTGGCTGGGGAGAGGGAAGTCTGGGCCTCCCTACTTAGGCTGCTACCCCCGCGACCCGACCCCGGATAAGCGGAAGAAGATGGATGGATGGATGGATGTAGATAAACTATATACATGAACAGATTTGACTCACTATTTGGCAAGAAACTGGTCAGTTTTGTCTCTTTCTTGTCCTTAGTTAATGCATACTAAACACTTGTTAATGATTTATAAAGTGTTTATAGAGGAATTAATTAGGGATGGGGCAGATCCGATCCAGTATCGGTATCGGTATCCGATACCAGCATAATTTAAGTATCGGATATCGGATCCAACCTGACGATATTTCCGATCCAGCTTCAAAGAGCACTTGTGTTCCATCATATTCTGTGACTGCCGTCTTAACATTGTGTGAGTTAAAACCAATGAAGACACTCTTGAGCCTTACAACAGGAAACTCACAAACTTTAACAGTATAGTATTTATAGTATAGAAAACATTCCAAAATACACATAACTTTATAGTCTCAGCACAAAAATGTCATTATACAGATTCACATACCTGAACAGTATCGGATCGGGAAAGTATCGGTATCGGTAGATACCCAGTTCTTAAGTATCGGTATCGGATCGGAAGTGAGAAATGTGGATCGGTGCATCCCTAGAATTAATAATTATCTATAAACTATTTATTAGCCATCTAGAAGGGGAGCCTTATTGTAAACTGGTACCCAGTATTTTTATTTGACATATTTGATCCTCTAAACAAAAATGAATTCAAAACCGAAATGATGTTCAAATAAAGCACTTCATAAATGGTCATTCAAAGTAAACACAGAATGAAAATGTTTAGATTAACAAAGCTCAGCAAGGTCAACTGTTATACAGTTAAAAGCCACAACTAGTTATTTTTAGAAAACATGGTAGGAAACATAAATAATGAAAATTGCATCTGGTAGAGGCTAGTTTTTTCTTACAATGAAAGAAACGTCCAGAGGACTCAACTCAACAATTTTAATTTTTTTCTTACCTTGTGTAAAACGTAAAAATGTCTCCTATAATTACATTTTCTAATGAAAATTTTTGATTTTCTGATAAAGAATCATGCAAAGCTTTTTTTTAATTATCATGCAATATTCATGACATAGCAGCTGTGGTTGCTGAGTATGTTGGCCAGCTCAACCCGCAACTCTGGGAACGACAGGTGTCCAAGGAAGCTCCAAGACTGGACGTGTGCAACGGGACGGTGTGCCATTCCGTCCAGACAGAGATGTAAAAACAACTTCTATTCTGTCAACACAAAGCACATCTGAGCCTGTTGTGAACCTCAGAAATGTCCTGAGGCCGGTCTGATCCAGTCCCCTGATGTACTGCTGTAAAGCCTCCAGTAGACCTGAGCGTCCTGCCTTTACGCCACTCTACGCGCGCATTCTGTGCGCACGCGTTCGCTGGTATAGCTCTGCCTACTTTCTCACGTTAAATGCTCGCGTTTTCGCTCCAAATCCTTGTTGTACTGTGAGCAGCTGCAGCTGTCCCCTCTGCAGCTGCACGCAGAGGGGACAAACTGAGGTCGCTGATTGGTCACTTGCTGACACGCCTACTGAAATGATTGACAGCTCAGTCAGAAAACTCGAGAACTCATCATGAGCAGCCCGCTGCGGTGTTCTGCTGCGGTGTTTCTACTTTATATGTTATAAAAAGTTCTAAGAAATAAAAATAATAACAGGGAGCGCTTTTCCTGCAGCCCACAGCCCACCAGGAAATATTTAAAACCTCCTGCAGCCAGGTAGGACCTGAATTCATTCATTTCAGTCATCGAGTGAACAGAGGAAGAAGCGATTACTTGACTTTTGGCAAAAAAAAACAAAAGAAAAGGCCCGATCAGCGATAAAGAAGAGGAATTTAATTCATTTGTGTAACATACAAAACAGTCCGGCGCCGGGGAAGTTTATGGTCAGACACCGCGCAAGCGTGTGCGGTCGTAAAAAAGAGCTTTGCGCGTTCGTGCCCACGGGGGCTACACTTTTGCCACAGCGTACGTACGTCGTACAGAGGCGTATAGGCAGTACGTGCAGGTATACTGGGGGCTTAAGTAACGCAGGCTTTGCCTCTCTGCTTGAGTAGCAGGGGAAGCATCCAGTAATTTTACAACTTTTCTTGTTGTTGTTTTTCCATTTTCATAGACTTGTTGTACATTTGTTTGGTTTAAAAAAAGCATGTCTAAATGCTTTTCTTGCAACCTCTGGCATTTTATCTAAAGCCTATTTGGGTTGCTGAATAATCAGTTTATGGGCAACACTTAAAAGCATGGGCTTCAAGTTTTCTTTGGTTGGAATCGATTTGGCACCCTAACGATCTAAATCTAGCAGTTCCTTGTGTTCTTCAGGAAGAAGATCCTCCAGTAAAGCTTTGTTCACAAGACCCCTCTCTTCTGGACTGATGTATAAGAGCAGTGATTCAAACAGTAAGTCAGGTGACACTGAGTGCTCTCCAAACACTAGGGCCACTGTGAAAGCTAGTGCAAGACGATTTGGGAAATAGCTGTGGTCCTGAAAGCTCTTCACAAGGATTTGTCCAACTGATCGCCATTCCTCTTCCTGCCACTTAGCAGCAAGTAAAGGAACTCTCATGTCTTGTCCTTCTGCTGCACAGTCCAGAAATTCTGTCCAAAATGCAGAGTAAACTAGCCTGGTTAAAACCAGACCCTTGTCCTTCACTTCGTTTCGTACTAGGGTCTGGAGTTTCTCCTATAGAGAACCGATTCTTGCTGGAGATGTGGCCTCTGCTGAGGTTACCCAATCGTTAACGTTTGGCCGTGACCTATGTTGCGCGGGGCTGCAACATACGTCTCATTAGCCTGTCCAGTCCAGTTAGCCTGGTGAGGGCCAGGCTAACTGTTCAGATAAACAGCTCAGAAACCACTCGGTGGATATTTTTTCTGCTACCAGTGTGTAATTATATGGCTTTAATTTACTGACTGTTGGCTTGGATGAAACATTTGAGATAAAATTCGATTTTTTTATAATTTATTTTCGTAGCGCCCCCGAGGCTGTTTGGAAAATGTCAAACCGAAACAATTTAAACCTAGCAGATTTGACCATTTCGTGAATTGATTTAGGAACTGTTAAGCTCAGGAACCCTTGTGCTATAACGTCAGCTAAGAAATATAATTTTTCTCAGCAAAGAAATAATAGTTTTTTACCGTGTTTTCTTGTAAATTCCTTCGTGCCGACAGCCATTTTGAGCAGGGCAAACTGCGCATGAAATCGACATTGTTCAAAGCTCCGCCTTCTGTTCTCTGATTGGTCCGGTCAAAAATCTGCTGGCGAAATCCTTGTCTATGGGAGAAGTCCCAGACGGAGCAGTGAAGGGAAATGAGAATTGAGCGGAGCTGCGTAGGAAGGTGAGGGCCAGGCTAGGGGAAACCATGAAGTTTGTGATCCCAAAATAATTCAGTGGCTTTAGATTAGCTAACAGCAAATATGAGGTGATGAAGTCCTCAGGATGTAGAGATGGGTCCAGGCTGACAGCAGAGCATAAGTCAGTGCTCTTAAAGGCATCAGTGAACTGACTTTGAGTGGATGGGGTGATGGAGCGGCAGAGATGTGCTGGGAGAACAGCCTTCGGTGCAGGAAGGGTGGAAATTTCAAATCAGATGGGAAAATGGTCTGAAATACAGGTGTCCAGAATCTCTTCTGCAGATATGTGAAGGCCGTGGGAGATAATTAAGTCCAGTGTATGACCCTGACTGTGCGTGGCCCCTGAGACAGATTGTGACAGGTTAAAAGAGTCCAGGAGGTCCTGAAACTCATATCCAAGTTGATTACTTGGGCAGCAGATATGTGCGTTGAAATCTCCACAAAAAAGCAGGACGTCAAATTTTGGCAGCAGTTCAGCCAGTAGTTCTGAAAACTCATTGAGAAAGTCCTTATTATATTGTGGTGGGCGATAAAAGAGCCCACACAGCAGAGGTTTAGCAGATTCCAGCACAAACAACATAATTTCAAAGCTGTTGTAGTTTTTCTGAGGCAACATGTAAATGTAAATAAATCACAATGCCTATTTTTATTTTGCAGAAAAGAATTGTAAGAATTATAACAAGAAAACATTACTGTCACCCATGAAGTGAATTATTTTATCAATTGAAATTGCTGAAGTTCTATGATTTGGTGGATTATAACATTTTGTCACTTATGTATAGAGCTAAAAAAAAATACACTATCGTCAAATATCCAAATGTATTTTGTGAAAAAAGCAAGCTGCTACAATCTCAAGTGGAAAGATGTATTTGTAAAACCGCAGTTTCGAACTAGTTTGAAAGGAAGAACTACCTTAATTCAACAAGTACGATTATGGAATAACTTAATGACAGATGTTAAGGGAGCCAAATTAATCCTTGTATTTAAGAAACTGGTTAAAATGAATTGTTAAACAAATATAAACAAATGTATTTTAATGAGTAATATATGTGAATTGAAAATTGAATGAGTTATTTACTTATATTGTTATTATATAATTTTTTGTTTGAATTGTTATTAGATAAATAAGGAGCAGATTGATGGGTTTTCAAACCAACCCTGCAGCTTCTACAAAAATGACAAGAAACAAGAGTTAGCATTTGGTATAGAACTTTGCAAAGTTGGGAAATCGTCTCCTAAAACAGGCGGAGAACAAAGTCCGCCTTACAAATGGCCGTCTCAGCCTTTTATTTACTTAGTGGGTGGACAGTTTACAAGAAAACGGGTTCAGAAAATTTTCACACAATAGATATACTCAGTTTTGACCAAGTCAGGAACAACAGGTCTTGAAACAAAGAACTGAAACATTCTTTTGGTGCTTTTGTTTTTCAGTAAACAACATTATTGTGTAAGACAAATACCATTGCAGGGAGTTAACACAGATTGAGCTATGTTTGCAAAAGTATATTTCATAAGTTAAAATGATCAACATTAACTTACATCTAACAGTCTGCCCTTTTTATCATGTGAACTTTTAACAGATGAATAGTACAAAAAAAAAAAAACTCCGGGTCTAAAGATATGGCAGGAAAAGTGTAAGCTTTCGCCCTGGGCCCTCACCAGTTAGTGGCCTTTGTGACAACTTTTAGGCTCATCTTTACAAGTTTTTTATGGGCAGTAGAGTAAAGCAATTTAAAAACTTTAAAGAAATTTGAACTAAAAATAAAGAATTTAAAAACTTAAAGAAATTTAAACTAAAAATAAAGAATTAAAAAACTTAAG
This sequence comes from Garcialebias charrua, assembly GCA_038048925.1. Lineage (NCBI taxonomy): Eukaryota > Metazoa > Chordata > Actinopteri > Cyprinodontiformes > Rivulidae > Garcialebias > Garcialebias charrua. The sequence continues at coordinate 16,342 of JBBPBX010030907.1, forward strand.
GATAATTAAAAAACTTAAAAGAGATTTAAACTAAAAATAAAATAACAAAAACTTAAAGAAATTTAAACTAAAAATAATTTAAAAGCTTAAAGAAATTTAAACTAAAAGAATTAAAAAACTTAAAGAAATTTAAACTAAAAAATAAAAGAATTTGAAAAGTGAAAGGTAACTTCTTTTACTAAAAACCTTTTCAAAACATAAGAAAACAACTCTTAAAATGTAGGAAAATCAATTATTGAAACACACAGCAAAGAAAAAGCTTTTTTATGAGCTAGGTCTTTTTTGTATACCAAAAACAGAATGCATAATAACTAAAACATAATAAATGTGAGAGAAAGAGAGAGAGAGAGAGAGAGAGAGAGAGAGAGAGAGAGATCGCCTAGTGGCGGCCTGGTGGGGCTCGGGTCCTCTGGTCCTGTTGGGCCGGGGCCTGAGGGGTGGGCGTACCCGGTGCCCGGGCCTTGGTACCTAGGCCTGGGGCTATGTCGGTGCAATGTGTTCTATCGGGGGCCTGTGAGTATGTCGCTGTTGTCCCCGGGGGGGTCATTGTGTGTAGTCGCTGGTGGGGATCTTCCGGTTCTCCCCTATGGTCGGATCTGGGGGGTGGTTGAGTGGGTCGTCCTGTTTGGGTGGCCCTGGGGGCTCTGCGCCCTTCTGATGCTTCATGGTCGCTATTGAATGTTCTATTAGAGAAGCCTTATTCACTTATGCATGCTCACAACCACACACAAATGGATGCGGGATGTATATGTAGATATCACATGTAGATATGTAGATGGGTATGTGACTGCATATTAATGTATATGTATGTATGTATGTATGTATGTATGTATGTATGTATGTATGTATGTATATATTTGTAGGTATATATATTTATAGAAATCTACTGCAAAGTCATGAATTTGATGGGTCTTTTATGCATATGTGTTTTGTTGCTGTGTTCTGTTATGTACTTTGCAGGATTGCAGACGGCGGTCGGGTGTGTTTGCCTTGTGCTCTTTTTGTGGATAATTGTTATGTTTTGTAGTTTTACTTTATGGTTTTCCTTTCTTTCTATCCTAAAAAAAATCATAATGATGTGAAGAGGATGGCGAGGATGGTAAGGTGAGAGGGAGGCCATCTATTAAAAAAAAAATTTAACTTAAAGAAATTTAAACTAAAAATAATTTAAAAGCTTAAAGAATTTTTAACTAAAAGAATTAAAAAACTTAAAGAAATTTAAACTAAAAAATAAAAGAATTTGAAAAGTAAAAGGTAACATCTTTTACTAAAAACTTTTTCAAATCATGAGAAAACAACTCTTAAAATATGGGAAAATCAATTATTGAAACATACAGCAAAGAAAAAGCTATTTTATGAGCTAGGTCTTTTTTGTAGACCAAAAACAGAATGCATAATAACTAAAACATAATAAATGTGAGAGGGAGAGAGGGAGAGAGAGAGAGTGAGAGGGAGAGAGAGAGAGGGAGAGAGAGAGAGAGGCATTTCTTCAAAAGGCCTAAGCCAGCTAACACGTCATAGTGCCAACTATTAAAAATGCTTTCAGTACTAAAATCACTCTGCATATTTTCTCGTCAAGTTGACATAATCAGGATGTCGCATTCGATGCAGAGAAGCATACTCGGCATCCTAAATCCTGCTGCTCCATCTCAGTGTGGCTCTGTGTGTCACACTGCCCTGCTACCCAGACAGGTGGCTGCCCTTTCTCAGGAACCATCCTGCCCTGAAAGGGTCTCAGCCAGCGCTCCGACTCCCAGTGTTTCCAGTAGGGGTCCTCGACAAAAACCCAGTCTCCTGGGTGGGGCCAAATTCCCTCAGTATGCTCATCACACCTGGAAGTCCTCCCTGTGGTGTTGACCTTCAGAGTTCATGGAGTCTGTGGAAGGAACTTCATTAAAGCATGTACAGAATCTATAATTCATGTGATCACCTTATCCATGAAAAATACAATATAACATTAAATGTTTTCAAGTCAAGTCATATGTATAAAAAATACAGAACTACCACACATCCATCAACCCCTGATAAAATCCACCTCAGGGGTCTGTGGTTTGATCCTGCTGTCTAGTTAAGTTAGGGGCGTCCCCCTTTTGGACCTATGAGGTTTCTGGAATCTGTACACATTTCAACAGAAGAAAGAGAAAATATGTTGGTTAAATAGATATATGCAAGAGCAATGTCATTTGTATAAATGTCAATGTGGTTATCTTAAACACTGTTTCACTATTTTCAAACTCCCCCCTTTGAAACTGTTTCCTGTTTACTAACAAACAGTCTGAGTGTACCTGTTTCAGAAATATAAAAACCTAGAACTTTATCGAATTGTAAGAATATGCAAACAAGCCTACTGTAAAATATTATGTCTAGAATTTAAAATCATAAAACTAAATGTAGAACCAGTTCCTATATCATTTTCATTAAAAAAATCAACAAATATATTTTATCCCTTATAACAAATCAGACAAACTGCAGTTATCTCAGTTCAAACGCAAAAGCAAACAAATGTTTTATACTAGATGCTTTTAAGATGCTTAATGCTTTTAAGATGGCCGCGCTCAGACCAGCCGCAGATTCACGAGCTCCCGGTTCATCCCTAGTTTCTAGTAATTTTAATAGTGTTTTTGTACCTGACTCTGCGCGTTTTTTGCGGGTGAATTACAGCCGAACTGAACTGTTAAGAATCGGAGCGGATTTACCACAGGGCACAGCTGAAATCAGCAACGAACTCAAATCAGAGCTCGGAAGATTGGAGCTGTTAAGAACATCTTTCTGGAAGCAGATGCGCTCCAGGGGAAAGAAAAGGAAGCGGTGCTCCCGAGGAAAGAAGCGGGGCTGCCGAGCAGGAATTATGACGAGACTGCGGGCAGACGCTAAAACCGGGAGACCCCCGATGCCGGCTCTTTTTCTGTCTAACGTCCGCTCGCTGGACAACAAAATGGATCTACTTCGTTTGAGAGTGACCACGTCGGAGGAAATGAGGAGGTGCTCTGTGCTCTGCCTCACGGAAACGTGGATCTCTGAGGATACACCGGACTCTGTTTATGAGCTGGATAATAGACTCTTTTTCAGAACGGACCGGTGCACCGAGACTACGGGGAAAACACGAGGCGGTGGTGTTTGTATTTACGTGAACAAAGATTGGTGCACGAACTGTTCTGTGATCAAAAGGCTTTGTTCAGCTGCCGTGGAGTTGATCACAGTAAGGTGCCGCCCGCATTATCTCCCCGCGACCATTCTGTGATTCTAATCTCCGCTATTTACATAGCGCCTGATGCTAATGCTAATGACGCCCAGGGAGAAATTCATGACTTACTTACCTCGCTGCAGTGTAAATATCCTGAGGGGCTCTTCATTGTTTGTGGTGACGTGAATCACGTGGACCTTCAAGTCTCCCTCCCAGCCTTCAACCAGCACGTTTCCACAGCAACAAGAGGAAATAAAACGCTTGACCAAGTCTACACTAATGTAAAGGGGGCGTACACGGCGAAGACACGCCCACCGCTCGGAGCTTCCGATCACTGCTCTTTGATCCTGGCCCCAAGACAGCTCCCCCCACTCAGGCGCTCCAAGCCGGAACAAAGAGAGATAAGAGTGTGGCTTCAAGGCAGCACCTCCATGCTGAGAGACTGTTTTGAGAATACAAACTGGTCTGTTTTCAGGGAGGCAGCTACTGATGGGAGCTCAGTGGACCTGGAACTTTACGCTTCCTCAGTCCTGGGTTACATCAGTACATGCTCTGAAAATGTATCCATAAAAAAATATGTTAAATCTTACCCGAACCAAAAACCCTGGTTAAATAAAGAAGTCCGCGCCTTGCTAGCAGCCAGGGACACTGCATTCAAGTCCGGAGATAAAGAGGAGCTGAGAAAGAGCAGGAAAGAACTGGTGGATGGCATTAAGAAGGCCAAGGCCACGTATGCACAGAGGATCGAGGGACAGTTCACCTCACAAGACCCACGGAGCATGTGGAAGGGTATTAAATGCATAACAGATTACAAAGGCAAGAACAAACAATGTCCCAAGGACCCATCTCTGCCTGATGCCCTCAATAAGTTTTATGCACGTTTTGATGATCCAAACAGACCAGCTAGCACCAGACTCACCTCATCACCAGATGAAGAGCATCTCAGAGTGACCGCAGCAGAAGTGAGAGGCAGTCTCAGAAGATTAATCCTCATAAAGCAACCGGACCAGACAACATCCCAGGGAAAGTTCTGAAGGAATGTGCGGACCAGCTCTGTGAGGTGCTGGCTGACATCTTCACCACCTCACTTGCACTGGAGTCAGTTCCCACCTGCCTGAAGACCGCGACCATCATCCCAGTCCCAAAGAGCTCCACAGTGACTGGTCTGAATGACTATAGACCAGTGGCCCTCACCCCGATAGTCGCTAAATGTTTTGAGAAACTGGTCATGTCCCACATCAAGGCAACCGTCAACATCAACGAGGACCCTCATCAATATGCATACCGCGAGAACCGATCAACAGAGGACGCCATCTCTTCCGTGGTCCACACTGCTCTCACCCACCTGGATCAGAAGGACTCATACGTGCGTCTGCTCTTTGTGGACTTCACATCTGCCTTCAACACCATGATCCCCCAAACTCTGATAGACAAACTATCTACACTTGGACTAAGCCCCTCCATTTGTAACTGGGTACTAGACTTCTTAACAGACAGACCACAGTCCGTGAAGATTCACAACTTCTCCTCCTCCACCATAACCCTCAGCACTGGCTCTCCTCAAGGATGTGTGCTGAGCCCCCTTCTGTTCACTCTGCTCACATATGATTGTACAGCCACACTTCCAGGCTGTCATATTGTTAAGTTTGCAGATGATACAGCGGTGGTGGGATGCATCACAAACAATGATGAGTCCAGCTACAGACAGGAGGTGGAACACCTGGAGAGCTGGTGCAAAGAGAATAATCTTCACATGAATGTGAAGAAGACAAAGGAGATGATTGTGGACTTCAGAAGGAATAAACACACCCACGCCCCACTGAAAATAGGTGGATCTGCAGTGGAAGTGGTCTCCAGCTACAAATACTTGGGTGTACACTTGAATGATAACCTCAGCTGGACCAACAACACCACCAGCCTGATCAAGAAAGGTCATCAAAGACTCTACTTCCTCAGACGACTGAGACGTGCTGGTCTGAGCAGCCCAGTTCTCACCTCGTTCTACAGGTGTGCAGTGGAAAGCGTCCTGTGCTCCAGCATCAACGTGTGGCATGGAGGCTGCACAGTTGCAGAGAGGAAAGCTCTACAGAGAGTGGTGAAGGCTGCACAGAAGTCTGTTGGAGTCAGTCTCCCCACCATCACAGACATTTACACCTCCAGATGCAGGAAAAGAGCCACCTGCATCATGAAAGACCTCACTCACCCAGCACACTCACTCTTTGCCCCACTCCCCTCAGGACGGAGGTTGAGGAGCATCAAATGTAGAACCACTAGACTGAGGAACAGCTTCTACCCTGAGGCTGTTAGACTCATGAATGAATAAATAAAAATAAAATAAAAACAAACACTGCAAAATATCACATCATGCTGATGCTGATCTGTTTTTCTTGTTGCTGTGTTCATCTGTGACCATCTGCTCATACAGACTCATGTTCGTGCTGCTGTTTATAATGATGTTTTTCCACTATATTAGGGCTTAGTGTATTACTAGTTGATGTTTTTCTTAGTTAATTCTAGATGTTATTACTGTTTTTCTCTTGCATTTGTTGTTGGATGTAACTGGGACCCCGTGTACATAATCTCGTTTTCATCACATGTACCACATGCGGTGCAAATGACAATAAAGACTCTCTGACTCTGACTCTGACTCTAGATCTGCGTGTAGGAAGCTCCATCCATTTCAGGTTTCCTGTACAGGTCTCTTTTGCAAGTGAGTCTCTGTGACTCACTGACACTAACCTGCAAGAATAAAGATGGGAAATATCAAAATTTCTACAAGTAAGAAATTTGAAATAATTTTTATCTAAAAGCAGACTGCTAAGAGTCATGATGTTAGCCTTCTCTATGTGTCATTTTCTTGTATGTCTGAAAAATGAGTCTATCCATCCATCCATTCTCTTCTGCTTATCCGGAGTCGGGTCACGGGGGTAGCAGCCTAAGTAAGGAGACCCAGACTTCCCTGTCCCCAGCCACTTGGGCCAGCTCCTCCAGGGGAATCCCGAGGCGTTCCCAGGCCAGCCGAGAAACATAGTCCCTCCAGCATGTCCTGCGTCTTCCTCAAGGTCTCCTCCCGGTGAGACATGCCTAGAAGACCTCACCTGGGAAGCGTCCAGGAGGCATCCTAACCAGATGCCCGAGCCATATCAACCGACTCCTCTCGATGTGGAGAAGCAGCGGCTCTACTCTGAGTCCCTCAAGGATGACTGGGCTTCTCACCCTATCTCTAAGGGAGAGTCCAGACACCCTGCGGAGAAAACTCATTTCAGCTACTTGTATCCGAGATCTCGTTCTTTTGGTCACACCCAAAGCTCATGACCATAGATGAGGGTGGGAACGTAGATCGTTCGGTAAATTGAGAGCTTTGCCTTTTGACTCAGCACTCTCTTCACCACGACAGACAGGTACAGAGCCCGCTTCACTGCGGATGCTGCACCTATCCGCCTATCGATCTCACGCTCCAGTTTTCCCTCATTCATGAACAAGACCCCGAGGTACTTAAACTCCTCCACTTGGGACAGGAGCTTCTCCTCGACCCGGAGAGTGTATTCCTTTTCCGGCTCAAGACCATGGCCTCGGATTTGGAAGAACTGATCCTCATCCCGACCGTATCACACTCGGCTGCAAACCACTCCAGCAAAAGCTGTAGATCACGACCTGATTAAGCCAATAGGACAACATCATCTGCAAAAAACAGAGAAGTGATTCTAAGGCCACGAAAACTGATCCCCTCAACACCTTGGATGCGCCTAGAAATTCTGTCCATAAAAGTTATGAACAGAATCGATGACAAAGGGCAACCGTGGCGGAGTCCAACTCTCACTGGAAACGAGCCTGACTTACTGCCAGCAATGCGGACCAAGCTCTGACACAGGTCGTACAGGGACCTAACAGCCCATATCAAAGGGCCTGGTACCCCATACTCCCGGAGTACCCCCACAGAACCCCCCGAGGGACGTGGTCAAATTCCTTTTTCAAGTCCACAAAGCACATGTAAACTGGTTGGGCAAACTCGCACGCATCCTCTAAGACCCTACTGAAGGTGTAGAGCTGGTCCAGTGTTCCACGACCAGGACGAAAACCACACTACTCCTCCTGAATCCGAGGTTTGACTATCTGATAGGACCCTCCTCTCCAGAATCCCTGAATAGACCTTACCAGGGAGGCTTAACCCTAGGATGCATGAACGACCAATACCTACACTCTTCCATGAGTGGGGTCAAAAATGACCCCAATTAGAATCAATGTGTTTTTGCAATGAATTTAAATTGTGTCTTTAATTTTGGTTAAAGGCAGTTATATTTATTATATTTGGGTCAACAAAAGACTGATTTGACATTTAATATGGTTATTCATAACTTTTTATAACATTTTTTCACACGAAATAACATCAAAAATCTTCAAAAATTATTGCTAGAATGTCCATCTGTCTGAAGGACAAAAAAGAGAATGAACATACAACCAGAACACTGTACTATCACATGTGCCCACACAAACATCTTTTCTCTATTCACTGTGTGCAGTTGCCACAAACTTTTTGCTTTTGGCTGTGACCATTGCACACTGGGATACTGCATTTCCTGCACCAATTGGTGGCTTTGCAGTCTTTGTTTCTTGGACACATCTACCATACCATACCATACCATTTTATTTATAAAGCACTTTAAACAGGAACAAGTCCACACCAAAGTGCTGGACAAACAAACACGCAACAGGCAACACAGACAATGAAGTACAACACGAAAAACATAAAAAAAAACATTGCAGATCATAAATCAAACGATCCATCTGGCACCTCTTTCTCTTCTGTTGGCCTTCTGTGCCTCTCTCCTGTTACTTGTTTGCAACTTTTGTCACTCCACATCTTCCAGTTGCTTCAGTGATGTCGGTTGGTAGGTTCAGGGTACCTTGGGTTGTGTAGAAAACTCCCAAAGAGCACACACATTGGTACATTCCAGTTCTTCTCACCGTGCAAGAATGGTCACTCCAATGAAGGCCATGAGCTCCTCTTTGCTTAGAGTTTTCCACTCTTTTCCTCTGCTTATTGTGACTCTTCCCTCCATGTTTGTTCATGTCAACATCTCTTCTAATATACTATCCATCCATCCATTATCTTTTACCCGCTTCTTTCATTTTTGGGTCACGGGGGTCGCAGGTGCCCATGTCCAGCAATCACTGTGCGTGGGGCAGTGTACACACTGGACGGGTTGCAAGTCCATCACAGGGACACATAGAGACAAACCACCATTCACTCTCTCACTCACACCTAGGGTCAATTTAGAGTTACCAATCAGCCTAACATGCATGTTTTTGGTCTGTGGGAGGAAACCAGAGTACCTGGAGGAAACCCATGCATGCATGGAGAGAACATGCAAACTCCACCCAGAAAGGCCCCCAGATTTGAACCAGGGACCTGCTCGCTGAGAGGCAGCAGCTCTACCAGTTGCGCCACCGTGCTGCCCTTCTAATATACTATCAGTGATAAACAGCTTTCATGCATCTATTGGAGAGATGGTGTTAAACCCAGGTGCAGGCCCTGACTGACATCTCAGTAAATTGTGGCTTGGTGTTAAAAGAGGCATACAGATTTTTAAAATAATTTATATATAATATAATATATAATACTATATAATAGGTTACCTAACAGGTTTGCATTTGTTACAAGGAATTATGAATACAATGAGTCTCTACACAACAAATGCAGTAATATCAGCTGGCTTACTAAACTAGTGTAATGTTAGCTAGCTTAAGTACTAACATTATGTTGTAGTTAGCTAAGAGTGTCTACTTTGTTGACCAACATTATATTCTATCGCAGTAAAGTCATGGAGTTGGTAAATGCAGATAATACATGTACTTTGTATGCTGCTGTGTCAAACTGACCTCCTAGTGGTGAGACTGCAGGTATCAGATGTGTAAATGAGACAGAAAATGTATTTTGACAGTCACAGTTGGTAAGAATCAAAGGTTCCCAAAGCAAACCCTTGAGATTCTATAGGAAATGCTTGGGGTCATTTTTGACCCCACTCATGAAAAACTGGGGTAGTGACACATAAACTGCAATTTCTGAAAATGTATAAAAACATTTAAAAAAATTAAAATGGCTTGAAGTCACAAACATGTTTTATGAGGAATACCTGGAATATGGAAGAGTAAAAACTTTTAATTTCAGAGTTTTTGAAGAATAACAACCCTCGGGGTCATTTTTGACCCCACTTATGCATCTAAGGGTTAAGAGTATGATCCCCCTATAGTTGGAACACACCCTACGGTCCCCCTTTTTGAATAGGGGTACCACCACCCCAGTCTACCAATTCAAGGGAACTGCCCCCGATATCCACGCAATATTGCAGAGTCATGTAAGCTAACACAACCCCAACATCCAGAGTCCTAAGGAACTCCGGATGAATCTCATCCACCCCTGGGGCCCTAGCCACTGAGGAGCTTTTTAACCACCTCGGTGACCTCAGCACCAGAGATTGGAGAGCCCGACCAAAAGTCCCCTGGCTCCGCTTCCTCAGTGGAAGACGTGCCAGTAGGATTGAGGAGGTCTTTGAAGTATTCCGCCCACCGACTCACAACATCCCGAGTTGAGGTCAATAGCACGCCACCCCAACTATAAATGGTGTTGGTCGCGTACCGCTTTCCCCCCCTGAGACGTCGGATGGTTTTCATTTTTTTTGACAGAATGAACTTATAAATAATACATAAATAAAGGTTAACATAAAATAATATGGAAAACACACAGAATAACATTTTGACATCAAATTGTATTTTAGCGCCAACAACGTGGTTGTAGGCAACTGTAGCCCCTTTCATAAATCAAACCTGCGCTATTCCCGCACAGACCAGTCCGGATTTAACCATACCCAGGTCATTCATAAGACAACAGTTGAAGGTGGGCATGTCCCACTCAAAGAAACGTGTTCATATGATCAGCTGCAACGCGGCTTCAAAGAGGCGTGGAGCTGAGCAGAACTGAACCGCAACATATTTTTTGTGGGACAGATGTGCACAGTACAATCTAAAAAAGCTAAGTCTGGTCCTCTGGACATTCAAAAAATAAAACAAAACAAAGCAAAAAAAATGTAGAAACGTTTCGTCTTTCGTCCGAAAGACTTCCTCAGTCTGAGTTGCTGTATTCAGCTCAGTCTTATAAATAGCACCCTCTCACAGTGTTACACAACCAGTTGGCTGATGACAGCCTGAAACCAGCTGCTCACATGATCAAGGAGGGCCATCAGCCTAACAATGGATCATTAGCACCCTGATGGTTGTTTGCTATTCACAGAGGGCTGAGTGATACTAGCAATCACAGCATTGTAAGAGGGAGACAGTTGAACCCGGAGGCCTCCACCCCTGTTTAATGATGGACGGTTTCTTTTCACAAAGATGGCCTCCTTTACTCCTCTCTCAAACCATCGTTCCTCTCTATCAAGGATGTGAACATCTTCATCCTTGAAAGAGTGACCGCTGGCCTGGAGATGAGTGTAGACTGCAGAGTCCTGACCTGATGATGTTGATCTTCTGTGCTGGGCCATCCTTTTGGCCAGTGGCTGTTTAGTTTCCCCGATATAAGACTGATCACAGCCCTCCTGACACTGAACAGCATACACAATATTACTCTGTTTGTGCCGGGGGACTGGATCTTTGGGATGAACCAGTCTTTGCCGTAATGTATTTTGGGGTTTAAAAGCCACTGGGACGTTGTGTTTAGAGAATAAACGTCTCAATGTCTCTGAAACTCCCGCAACATACGGAATGACCACTGGTCTGGGTCTGGGTTCCTTCTTTTCACCTGATGGCTGGCTGGAGTCCTGTTTGGGTTTCTTCTCTGCTTTCAGGAAGGCCCAGTTAGGATATCCACATTTCCCTAGAGCCTGTTTTGTGTGTGATTTCTCCTTCTGTCTGGCTCCTAAGTTAGTGGGGACGCTGTCTGCTCTGTGATACAGAGTCCTGATGACTCCTAACTTGTGCTCCAGAGGGTGATGGGAGTCAAACTGTAAATACTGGTCTGTGTGGGTGGGTTTGCGGTACACCTCAGTTTGCAAATTTCCTCTATCAGAAACTGAGACCTCACAGTCCAAGAAAGCCAACCTGCCATTTTTTACATCTTCTCGTGTGAACTTGATATATTTATCCACAGAGTTGATGTGATCAGTGAAATGTTGGACTTCCTGAGATTTAATTTTAACCCAGGTGTCATCAACATACCTGAACCAATGACTTGGTGGTCTCCCTGAAAAGGACGTCAAGGCTTTCTTTTCTACCTCCTCCATGTACAGGTTGGCAACAATAGGAGAAACTGGCGACCCCATAGCACACCCATGTTTCTGCCTATAATATTGCTCCCCATATGTGAAGTAGGTTGACTGCAGGCACAGTTTCAAGAGTTGACACAGTTGCTCTGTGGAAAGTGTGGTCCTGCTGTTCAGAGTGGTGTCTGATTTTAACCTTAAACAGACCACCTCTACTGCCTCATCAACAGGAATGCACGTAAAGAGTGATGTGACATCAAAAGAGACCATTGTTTCATCAGTCTCCATGATGACACCCTTCACCTTATCCACAAAGTCCATGGTGTTCTGTATGTGGTGTTCTGAGCTGCCAACTAAAGGGATGAGTACAGATGCCAGATATTTGGAAACATTGTAAGTGACCGAGTTAATCATGCTAACAATTGGTCTTAAAGGTACACCTTGTTTGTGGATTTTGGGTAAACCATACAGACTGGGCGTGGCCTCCCCTGGGTACAGTCTGTGGTACAGAATACTGTCAATAGCCTTGTCCTGCTTCAAAATTTTCAGGCAATCTATCAACTTCTTCTTCTATCACAGAGCAGACAGCGTCCCCACTAACTTAGGAGCCAGACAGAAGGAGAAATCACACACAAAACAGGCTCTAGGGAAATGTGGATATCCTAACTGGGCCTTCCTGAAAGCAGAGAAGAAACCCAAACAGGACTCCAGCCAGCCATCAGGTGAAAAGAAGGAACCCAGACCCAGACCAGTGGTCATTCCGTATGTTGCGGGAGTTTCAGAGACATTGAGACGTTTATTCTCTAAACACAACGTCCCAGTGGCTTTTAAACCCCAAAATACATTACGGCAAAGACTGGTTCATCCCAAAGATCCAGTCCCCCGGCACAAACAGAGTAATATTGTGTATGCTGTTCAGTGTCAGGAGGGCTGTGATCAGTCTTATATCGGGGAAACTAAACAGCCACTGGCCAAAAGGATGGCCCAGCACAGAAGATCAACATCATCAGGTCAGGACTCTGCAGTCTACACTCATCTCCAGGCCAGCGGTCACTCTTTCAAGGATGAAGATGTTCACATCCTTGATAGAGAGGAACGATGGTTTGAGAGAGGAGTAAAGGAGGCCATCTTTGTGAAAAGAAACCGTCCATCATTAAACAGGGGTGGAGGCCTCCGGGTTCAACTGTCTCCCTCTTACAATGCTGTGATTGCTAGTATCACTCAGCCCTCTGTGAATAGCAAACAACCATCAGGGTGCTAATGATCCATTGTTAGGCTGATGGCCCTCCTTGATCATGTGAGCAGCTGGTTTCAGGCTGTCATCAGCCAACTGGTTGTGTAACACTGTGAGAGGGTGCTATTTATAAGACTGAGCTGAATACAGCAACTCAGACTGAGGAAGTCTTTCGGACGAAAGACGAAACGTTTCTACATTTTTTTTTGCTTTGTTTTGTTTTATTTTTTGAATGTCCAGAGGACCAGACTTAGCTTTTTTAGATTTTTCTACCTGGATTATTGAGCATGCATCAGTGTACAGTACAAGTTGTCGTGTCGTGTTATTTTAAATATTTCCTCAGTAATAAATAAATGGGACAGTTGGTTGCGCGCGCGCACACACACGCACACACACACACTCAGCGCGCTGCGCCATTGCTAGAGGGGGAAAAACAGCGAAATAGCTTACAGTCGTGTCCTGTTATTTTAAATATTTCCTCAGCAATAAATAAATGTACGCGCGCGCACACACACACACACACACACACACACACAAACGTGTTCACGAGACCCCAAATAGAACCTATTCAAACTCACACGCACACACACTCAGCGCGCTGCACCGCTGCTAGAGGGTGGTTTCTGCGTTGCTACATTGGTTTCGTGTCATTTTTAATATACATTTTAATATAAATCTGCCTGTTGACTGTGGTCGCACACTGATGGCATCTGTATTCTGAGCGCGGATCGCGCGTCTTGCATTCAGAAGTGGGTCTGCGCGGATGAGATCCGGGGTCTGATCCTATCAACCGTGGCGGGTCAGAGGGGGATCAAAGGCGAGTCAATTTAATCCGCCAAACCGCGTATGCGTGTTTTCTGAATGCTCGTTGGAGGCTTGAACATGCATACAAGCCGGACCGACCTGTCTTATGAAAGGGGCTTATGTTAACTCTTGAAACTGTGCCTGCAGTCAACCTACTTCACATATGGGGAGCAATGTTGTAGGCAGAAACATGGGTGTGCTATGGGGTCTCCAGTTTCTCCTATTGTTGCCAATCTGTACATGGAGGAGGTAGAAAAGAGAGCCTTGACATCCTTTTCAGGGAGACCACCAAGTCATTGGTTCAGGTATGTTGACGACACCTGGGTTAAAATTAAATCTCAGGAAGTCCAACATTTCACTGATCACATCAACTCTGTGGATAAATATATCAAGTTCACACGAGAAGATGTAAAAAATGGCAGGTTGGCTTTCTTGGACTGTGAGGTCTCAGTTTCTGATAGAGGAAATTTGCAAACTGAGGTGTACCGCAAACCCACCCACACAGACCAGTATTTACAGTTTGACTCCCATCACCCTCTGGAGCACAAGTTAGGAGTCATCAGGACTCTGTATCACAGAGCAGACAGCGTCCCCACTAACTCAGGAGCCAGACAGAAGGAGAAATCACACACAAAACAGGCTCTAGAGAAATGTGGATATCCTAACTGGGCCTTCCTGAAAGCAGAGAAGAAACCCAAACAGGACTCCAGCCAGCCATCAGGTGAAAAGAAGGAACCCAGACCCAGACCAGTGGTCATTCCGTATGTTGCGGGAGTTTCAGAGACATTGAGACGTTTATTTTCTAAACACAACGTCCCAGTGGCTTTTAAACCCCAAAATACATTACGGCAAAGACTGGTTCATCCCAAAGATCCAGTCCCCCGGCACAAACAGAGTAATATTGTGTATGCTGTTCAGTGTCAGGAGGGCTGTGATCAGTCTTATATCGGGGAAACTAAACAGCCACTGGCCAAAAGGATGGCCCAGCACAGAAGATCAACATCATCAGGTCAGGACTCTGCAGTCTACACTCATCTCCAGGCCAGCGGTCACTCTTTCAGGGATGAAGATGTTCACATCCTTGATAGAGAGGAACAATGGTTTGAGAGAGGAGTAAAGGAGGCCATCTTTGTGAAAAGAAACCGTCCATCATTAAACAGGGGTGGAGGCCTCCGGGTTCAACTGTCCCCCTCTTACAATGCTGTTATTGCTAGTATCACTCAGCCCTCTGTGAATAGCAAACAACCATCAGGGTGCTAACGATCCATCGTTAGGCTGATGGTCCTCCTTGATCATGTGAGCAGCTGGTTTCAGGCTGTCATCAGCCAACTGGTTGTTCCACTGTGAGAGGGTGCTATTTATAAGACTGAGCTGAATACAGTATCTCAGACTGAGAAAGTCTTTCAGACGAAACGTTTCTTCAATTTTTTTTTTTGCTTTGTTATGTTTTGTTTTTTGAATGTCCAGAGAACCAGACTTAGCTTTTTTAGAAGTTTCTACCTGGATTATTGAGCATGCATCAGGGTATCAGGGTATATATATTGTTATGTATCCTGAAGGGATTAACCTTAGTTTAAAACCTCAGTTTTGTTTTGGTCACCTGAAGTCTGCAGCCTCCTGCTGCACTTTTTTTTTACTCAGCTTCAATCAGGCTTGATTAGCTGAGCTGCAACACCTGCTGACTCTCTCTCTCTCTTTAAATGCACTGAGCTCAAGCCAGAATGTGTGGAGGTTATGGTTAGTGGAGGTTATGGTTAGTGGAGGTTATGGTTAGTGGAGGTTATGGTTAGTGGAGGTTATGGTTAGTGGAGGTTATGGTTAGTGGAGGTTTGGATGGTTAGTGGAGAATAGAGGAGTTGTGTGCAGGTATGTGAGGTTTTGGTGTTTAGAGGACATTAAAATAATATTACAGTCAGCAGTGGAAGTCTGCTGTTTGATTGTTTGGTAGACTGGGAGTTTCTCCACCCTCCCAGGTTTTGTTGATCACTAGACTGTGATTGTTTGGTAGACTGGGAGTTTCTCCACCCTCCCAGGTTTTGTTGATCACTAGACTGTGATTGTTTGGTAGACTGGGAGTTTCTCCACCCTCCCAGGTTTTGTTGATCACTAGACAGTGATTGTTTGGTAGACTGGGAGTTTCTCCACCCTCCCAGGTTTTGTTGATCACTAGACAGTGATTGTTGGTACACTTCATTCTGGAGTGGGTTAGTAGAGTACATTTGTGCTTGTGTGGACTCTGGTGACCCAGAGTAGAGGACCTGAGCTGAAGTGTTGGAGATTTTTGAGTCTCAGAGTCTGAGGGCTCTGGTGGCTGTCTGTTAGAGGCAGCTGTGTGTGGGGGCTCGTGCCTTTTTGTTGTTGAAACATAATTCCTTTCATTACTTTTGGTTGGGTAAAGCGGTAGTCTAGTTTTCGCTATTGTTTTTGTTTTACATCCTGTAGGCCTAGAGTTTTGGTAGAGGTAGCCCGCTGTCTAACAGGGTTCGCCGGCTCTGTATAGAGTTGGCTCTGTTGGGCAGCTTTATTTTCCTTTTGGCCGCTTTATCCAAACCCACCTTTCGGTTGAACTTTCTTTTTTTTTAGGACGTGGGACGCCTGGAGAAGCTGGAGGTGGTTCCCCTCCTACAGATGACCCTTTTTCCTTTAATAAATTTGTTAAACCTTTTCCTTGTGTCCTGTGTCCATTAAATATGTTTTGATCTTTGTTGGATCGTAACATATTTATTGGATGGCTCGTCCGGGATCTGAATTAGTATTGGGGGCTCGTTTGTAAGGTGCTGTGTTTTTTGAGTTGTCTGCTCGTCTGTTTGTCTGCACAGGACAAACTTGTTGGAGTGTTTCTGTGAAGCACTTGAGTTTTTAGACAGCTGAGCACCTGCTGTGCATGTTTGTGGGAGTCTGGTTTTGAGCAGACATTGTGGTTTTTTGTGCTTAATCTTGAGAGTGTTGTGAAGTTTTTTTGAAGCTAAGTGTTTTTTGGACAGTAGTTAATAGAATTAACTGCTCCTTTTTACATTTGGTGTGTTTTGACAGCTGTGTGCTGTAGTTTGCACTCTCTCTGGAGCTGACAGGACCAGCTCCTGGTTGCTGATTGAGCTGAAACACGCAGCTGTGTGTGTTTTTGGACTGTGCTGCGTTCAAATGCAGCTGGGATTTTTGCTGTTTACAGTGAAAGTCTTTTGAAGAAGGGTACAGCATAAAGCTGTTTGTCTGCATCATGGCATTCAATTTAAAGACATTTATTGAACAGCCTACAGTGCAGGTCTTTGCAGACTGCACAAGAGATCAAATGCTAAGTGTTGCAAACCATTATAAGATTGACGTCAGAAAATATGCTGATGGTGAATGGATGGGGAGTGAACTACTTTGTGAATTGGTCCAGCTTGGGATATTTCCTGAGCTTAATGAACAAGAGCGTCTAAGAAAAGAATCTGCTTTGAGGAAAGCAGAACATGATGAATGGATTGCCTTGAGGAGAAAGAAGCTTGAAGAGGAGCGAGCTGCTTTAAAAGAAAAACAAGAGCGTGAACTTTTGTTTTTTAAAAAGCAGGAACAAGAACGACAAGCTGCTCAGGAAGAGAAGAGACGTCTTCTGGAGAAAGAAAGACAGGAGCTGCTGAAAGAGATGGAGCAAGCAAGACTGGAGTCACAGAGAGACATAAAACTTCAGTCTCAACAACTCCATTCTGAACTGGTGACACCAGAGTCTAGCACTCAAGCAGGTGAGCCTCTCACACCTCAACAGGAGGAGGTGCCTGAAGAGCACCGACAAGAAGAGGACAAGGTGGATTTAAGCGACAGCTTAATGGTGAACTGTGAAGTCGAGCAGATTCCAGTGGAGGAGGTGAAACTGTTGCTGTCCTCACCACATCTTCAGGGAGAAGATGACAACGATCTCAGTGACAGTTTTACACTGTTGTTTGACACTGAACTGCTCCTAGTTCAGTCAAGTGAGGACCTGAAGACCTCTGAAGAAGTGAAAAATCACGCAACAAGTCCTCCTGCTCTTTCTTGTCCTGTTCCAGCCACCGTGGAGAATCCAGCCACTGTGGAGAAAAATGAAAGAGTACTGATGGACAATATGGGACAGTTGATTAAAAGTACAGCAGAAAATGCATACTTACTGTCTGTGAGGTGTGAGGTGCTGCAACCATATGTTGAATGTGTGTTTTCTAACTGTCTCTGCTGTGTTTACAGTGCGACTGATGGCAGAGCTGTTGCAACTGACACGGGGGTGCTGTCCAGTGCAGGAAATGAGGACAGATTTCCCCTGGCTGTCGTGAGAGGCATCCAGTTTCACACTGGCACCATTAACCATGGTGTTAGTATTTGTTTGGGGTCTAATAAGCAAAAGCTTTTTAGGGTCAAGCCAGACCAAAGATGCCTTTTTGGATTTCAGATATTTTGAGTGTGACTGTTGATTATATGGTAGCGGTTTGCCAGACTAGTTTTTAATGAGGTTTTTAGTCTGTTTGAGTGATAAGGACCGCTACATGTGACCTCACTGTTTTTGTATGGGTCATGTACGATGTTTTTACCTCACATCTACATCACCCCATAAAAAACATTTAGCGGTGGGAGTGTTATGTATCCTGAAGGGATTAACCTTAGTTTAAAACCTCAGTTTTGTTTTGGTCACCTGCAGTCTGCAGCCTACTCCTGCTGCACTTTTTTTTACTCAGCTTCAATCAGGCTTGATTAGCTGAGCTGCAACACCTGCTGACTCTCTCTCTCTCTTTAAATGCACTGAGCTCAAGCCAGAATGTGTGGAGGTTATGGTTAGTGGAGGTTATGGTTAGTGGAGGTTATGGTTAGTGGAGGTTATGGTTAGTGGAGGTTATGGTTAGTGGAGGTTTGGATGGTTAGTGGAGAATAGAGGAGTTGTGTGCAGGTATGTGAGGTTTTGGTGTTTAGAGGACATTAAAATAATATTACAGTCAGCAGTGGAAGTCTGCTGTTTGATTGTTTGGTAGACTGGGAGTTTCTCCACCCTCCCAGGTTTTGTTGATCACTAGACTGTGATTGTTTGGTAGACTGGGAGTTTCTCCACCCTCCCAGGT
>JBBPBX010030908.1:12688-25241 GCA_038048925.1 Garcialebias charrua
TTGGCGTTGTAAAGACAATCATTCTCCTGCAGCTTGTCCACATGCTGGAACCAATCGATCCCCTTTACCTTCAAATCCTCCTCAACCGGCTAGCAATCCATCACACATCTCATCAGCTCCAAGCCCAGCGACTCTTGGGTCTCTCACAAACTCTGGATTTCTTAGTGAACACTGTCCTTCTGCCACATCCTCAACAAATTCACTACCAAACCAGTTGATAGTTCCTATCAGCATACATTCCTGGAAAGGACCTGCAATTTTGGACACGGGTTCCTCTTATACACTGCTAAATGAGAAGGTGTGGAATGAACTAAATGGAGAACTTAAACCTTGGACGAGAGGACCTTTATATTTAGCAGATGGAGAAGGACGACAACCTTTGGGATGGAGTGAGATCACCATTAGCTTACAAAACCAGTCCATAGACTTACCTTGTGTTATCATGTCTGCTCATCACCTCACGTTCCCTGCAGTCATTGGACTTAATTTCATTTCCCTCTCTGGTCTGCAGTTTGATGTTTCTGAAAAACGTTACTGGTTCAAGTTCAACAGAAAACAACAATACAGTTTTCTAAAAGAATGTACTTCCTGGTCAAATGAACCTCATCAACAGCTTGCCTTTTTCTCAGCAATCACTGAGCATCGACGAGTGGCTGATGTTAACCAGACAAAGGCCAAACAAAGACAAAAACGAAACTATGATCGTGGAAGAAGAGATGGTTACTTCGCTGAGAAAGATAGGGTGTGGTTCCGTTCTCACCCCTTGTCCAAAACCAACCAGTCATTCACAGCCAAACTTGCCCCACGATGGAAGGGTCCCTATCGTATAACAAGAAGGACTGGCCCTATCAATTATGAGGTTGTGTTGGAGGACACTGGTGAAGACCTTCGTGTGGTTCATATATCACAACTCAAACCTTGCTATCCTACAGCAGAGGAAGTGGACAACGCACAGCGCCCAAAAAATTCTAGACATATTCAATGAAGAAAGTGATGAAGAAGATTTCCATGACTTCCCTTCTTCTGACTTATTGGCAAAATAATTGTGGTATTGGAGAGTATGAAAAATGTGTGTGAAATCAAATTGTAACTTGTATTCTCCCTTACTAGTTCGGGACCTCTCAAGGGGGGGGATGTGTGACAGCCTGCTCATTTTCAGAGCTGCTCTCATTACTTTTTGTTCTTCCTTGGCCCCTCCCATCCTGCCACACTTAAAGACGCACCTGGATCACAGCTGTGAACTCACCTGATTGCTCCACTGTTCAAGCTCGTTTCCCCTTCCAGTTAAAAGATGGCAGTTTCTCTCCAGACCAGAGAGTCAAGGATTCCACTAGTGTTGCATCTCTGGTCAAACAATTAAACTTTAATCCGAGGTTGTGCAATCCCTCGCCTGTTCCAAAATCCTTCACTTCCTGCTGGAAGTCATCACCGTGGACCGACAGAAACAAACAAAAAGGAAACGTGCATCTACTCCTGTGCGCTCTCCGCCGTGAATCCGGAGACCCTGGAAGCGTGTGACGTCACCCAGTTCATTATTCATGACAAAAACAAAAAACAACCTATGGATTTCTGATTCTGCTTTATCTGAGACCTCTCTTGCTGTGGAGCAGTAAAATATGGGAGCAGTAAATATATGGAACCTTTGACCTGTTGATTGTGGAAGACAAGAAAAGACTTGAACTTATTTTTGTGGGGGGGGATTTGTGTTTATTTTGTTTATGGACATTTAAAAATATAAAACCTGAAAAAAAAGTGAAATTATGTGGAAGATGTTTTGTTTGTTTTTTGTGTAAAAGAAAAAAGGATGAAGTTTTGTTGGTTTTTTTTTGTCATTCAAATTGTAAAGGGTCAACACCATTAAGTGGATGGTCCTTGTGTGACAGGTTTAAAAAAAATAAATAAAAATACAAAAGTAACTCAAAATTGGTCATCCTAACTGTCAGGAGGGATACCTGGCTGGCACCCCTTTTAATAAAACCGTCACAAAGTGATAAAATCAAGTAAAATCAATAATACTATCAGCCAAGATCAAAGATAAAATCATGCGGAGGCAGAATATAGATAATAATATAAAATTTAGCTGTTAATGCAGCCTGTCGTCACTACATGGCTGTAGCTATTTAAAAAATGCTATCACAAAGATATGATGTACTATGGAACCTGTTCTTAAACCTTATTTTGGGTAACCCAGACATCTCAAGGAACAGTCTCACAGATAAAAATGAAAATATTTTGTACCCGTCAAAGCACTGTTTCAGGAATGAAGATAGCAGTACAGGTCTATGAGCCAGTGATGAATCACAAGATTTTTTTCCTAACAAGCAACAATGGGATTAGCAACAAAGCAACAAAGGCCCCTTATTTAAAGTTAAAAACTATTCTAATTTAATATATTTGTGCGTGACAGACATCATTGGTTTCTGAAATGCCAATTTAGTGAAGGAGCAATCAAATTACCATTGTGAACATCCCAGCATGAGAGCTAGACAAATGACAAAAACAATAAAGTGTGCATTTTCCCCTTATATTAAGGTAAGGATTATGAAGTCAAGAATGTATTAACTGAATCTGCTCATGTTAAAGCTAAAAGAATCATGAATTTTGTCAAGGCTTAATCTTTGCCTCGACACTTGTGCACACCTGAGCTGATCGTGCCATGAATCAACATAAGGTTAGTAATTTTGTATAAACATATGGTGTTCTTTCTCAACCGCATGTCAGAACTTGAGCATTACTTTGTGGAAGGTGGGGCAACATTTTTAGGAACAGGATAAAGCACACCATGGTCAGGTGGAGTTATTTATTTTGTATATATAAATACTGTATATATGCTCACCTGACTCATTCTGGTAAATAAAATAAAAGTATACTATGAACAGAATTCATAGTATTCTTCACAAAGCAACATGCCCTTTTTCAAAATGAAGCACTGCCTGTAAATGTATCCTTATGTGATAAGTGAGGTCACTGTGGAGCAGTAGAAGCTTGGTGTAACACAAACAACAAAAATCGTTATCTTGTCACAAAATCATACAAAATGTGAGTTCTGAGAAATTCCAGGATGCTTTAGTTGTGCTTTCTAGTTTCTGAAAAGTATGTTTGCTGTAAAGGAGTAAGAAGAAGCTTAAGTAATACTCCAACATTTTGCATTTGATGGTTGAGATGCATCTACATGTAATGAAGGTTTACTGTCACATGTGGTATAGTTCACTTTGATTTGTTAAACACACGTGAGTTTTAGGTAACTGAGATGGTGTTACGTCAAGTTCAAGTAGCAACCTGAACTAATTGTATATGTTGTCAGACAAAATGCTGGCACCCAAGCAGCTGGAACCTTTCCTTCATTATTAACAAAGATTGACAGCGCACAGATTCCCAGAAAAACTTTACCTTCTTGTTTCTCTCAACTCTTCTCCAGGAATTACCATCAATAATGTGACAAAAAGTTTAAGAGGCAAACATGAATCTCTCCAGACCTATTAAACTTCCTCCCTCCTTCTCGAACTAAACTCTTA
The DNA here is from genome assembly GCA_038048925.1 of Garcialebias charrua. NCBI lineage: Eukaryota > Metazoa > Chordata > Actinopteri > Cyprinodontiformes > Rivulidae > Garcialebias > Garcialebias charrua. The sequence continues at coordinate 16,204 of JBBPBX010030908.1, forward strand.
GTTATGGGACAGACACACGTGTGTGTGTGCGCACACGCACAAGGCAGAACCCACACGTTCCCTTTGTTTGAACTCCCTGCTCTCATTCCACATCTTGCGGTCGAGACACGAAAGTGATTAATTTTGATCCCAATTGTCATGATAATCTGAGGTTTGCTTTATTTCTTCAGTGTGCCTAGAGAGCAGTCATTTTCTAACTTTGTCATCTCCAAACAAACACCCCTTCAGTGATTAAAAAAAACTAAGCAATGCTTAAAAAAATACAACACACGCTGAAAAAAGTGATTCAAATACTCTGTCAGAACCAAAACCGGAGTATAAATATATCCTCCATCATATGACAGACTATAACAGCCTGAAACAATTACTCCAAATGACAGGGACCCCCAAAGCAAGGAAAGACAAGATCCGAAAATAGAAATTTCTCTCCATAATGCGGTAAACCACGTGCCATTAATTAGATTTATTGTGGCATTTTTACAGGATGAAACTGGTAATAGAACCTGAGCGTTATCCTGCTTACGTCAAAGCTAAGTAAAGCATTAAATTTACAATAAAACATCATTTTAAACTTCAAGTTAGGTTTCTCAACATAAATATTAGTCTCTTATCAGTGAGTGTTACAGACATGCACTGACATAAACACATTACAGGTACCATCATTACGTCTTGAACATGGAAACTGTTAAATGTAGCTCAACTTGTACTGTGGGTACTCTCATGGGTATGACTGCAAAAAGTTCTGACGGCCCAAAATATACTTTATTGGGTCACCCAGTTCTAGATATAGAACCACAAGACTTCCCACTTAAACTCTTCTTGGTGGAGGAGGGTGTGATCTGATAAGATTGTACAGATTTTTTTCAGCCTAATAATCAGTGGTTTAGGTGGATGGAAGCAAACCAACCAGGTTAACAACAGGATTGTTAAGGCTAAACATAACAATTATCAGGTTCTTATTGCAGTATTTTCTTCAGAAATATAAATGACAAATGTGCAAAACATCTAAATAGATTCTGAGTTTTCTTCTGTTTTTATGAAGGTTCTTTATATTAGTTAAGTGGCAACTTTAAGTAACTAAAGAAGGACTTCCCATGAAGAACCCATTGCTCAAGAAGTCTGTCAGCCTAAAGAACATTAACGAAACATCTGCCTCTTTTGAGTGGCTGCCCTGGACACCGGGCATTGCCTTTTCACCTCAGAACAATCAGGAAGGTCAAGAGTCAACATCTTGAAAATGAACAAGCGGTGTGCGCTCGTTCTGTTGGAACTCAAACCAATAAACAGAAAAATAATATTACTTCCCAAGTGACATTTTTATGCTTCTCTTTCAAAAATTGTCATTCAATGACAGAGAAAGCTGCAGTTTATCTTACAACACTTTGAGCCTCGAGTTTGTGGTAGACATTTTATGCTGCAATCCTTAAATTATGCTTTTTATATTCCTTCCTGGAATTACAGGTAAAGACAAATCAGCAAATCAGCAAAATAATCCAGGACTTCGTTGAGTAAAGTTGTTTAGCTTGGGTACTGATAAACCACATAGACCCTATGTCTCATCTTGTGATAGCTTTATTAAAGCAGATGGCCTAAAAGGAGACACGTAATGGACTTTCCCTCCTTTTAAATTGCATTTTTGCTCATTTACCTAAAACATTTCATATTTATTTCACAAATCTGTATACACTTTAGCAACAATGTTCTTTATTCCAAGTGAAGTGAAATTCTTCTGCTATAAACTGTTTAATCCCCTTTAGAGTTTTCTCTTATATTTAACATTTAGGAAGCCATCACAATGCTAAAAGCAATCATTTATATGAAGATCGGTTTGCATGCCATGTTTATTGCTATATGCCAGCATCGCCCCCAACAATCGTAAAAACATGAGGCAGGGTCATGGGTGGTGCTAGCAGTGGGTTGTCTAAGCCCAGCTGTCCCAATATCAAGAACAAGTGCAAAGCCTGGCTGGACTGGGGGCAGGGTGTGGTATGGCAGCAGCACTATGGTGACAGAGCAGGACCGAACAGAGAAAAGATGCTAAATGAATCTATTGTCTGGCCCAAGTGAAGCACACCGCACAAAGAATGGCACATTCAAACAGTCATACAGGCCTATTGTTGTGACGGGCCAGCAGAGTAATGCATGTTCAGGTTGCCCGATGTCAGAAACATAAACTATAACATCATACAGAAAAACACAAACTGACCGGAACAAGACTTCCTCCATATAAATCCTTGAATAAATTCCCCTATAAATTGTTGTTCTATATCTGATGACGTGAAATAAAATAAAAAATAAAAAAGCATTTATGGAACAATAACTAATGCTCTTTAGTTCAATCACTGACCACAAGTCAACAAGCTAAAATAATTATAAATAATTTTGAACACAAACTCACTAAACTAACAAAGCATGTTTGACAGAAACCAAACTTTAAAATAAATTGACAATTTGAAGGTTTTATAAATTTGCTGACCTCCTTGATAAACAGCTAAAAGCACGTTTTCATTTAGGGAAGGAGAAAACAAAATTCCAAGAACTGCATGAAAGTCATGTAAACTATTTATTAAAATGCTGCCTGTTTGTTGTTGGGCAATAGCACAAAGAGGAAACTGACATGAGAAAAAACAGAACAAGTCAAGATTCCACCCAAGAAAATTAAAGTATGCCTTCTAACTGGATCAGATGCATTACCTGCCTTAAGCTTGGACTACAGGACAAACTGACCTAATTTCCTTACATGAATTGTTAAAATTTAATAGTTTTCATTTGATACTATTTCTATCTTATGTGATTCTTGACCTGCCATTGTATATCTGTTCCTACCAAACCCAGCCGGTCGAAGCAGATGGCTGCTTGTCTGGTTTCTTCCTCATGAGAGAGTTTTTCCTTTCCACTGTCACCTTCATGCTTGCTCAAGATGAGGGTTCTGTGACAGAGTTACCGGTAAATGCAAAGCAGTCTGCTCCTCAGATATAGTGTTAAATTATTATTTTTATGAATGTTTTTGAATTTTTTTTATTTTTATTTATGAACGTTTTTGTTCAGGCCCCTGAGATGACTTCTGTTGCAACTATGCGCTATATAAATAAACTGAATTGAATTACTTAACAAAATAAACATGTTTTATTCAGTGCACATCTTCTAAATGCTTAACTGAAGAGCTTACAGACACTGGTGTGTAAGTGGTGAATAGGAGCTGGTTAAACAGGAACCCACAACAAACAATTTACTGCTACAGTACAACACTGACCATTATTCCTACTTCTGACACAGCCCAGGAGGAAAGTGTCATCCTAACGATGCATACACTTTAATATTGTTTCTTAGAAAACAGTCATTACAGCTCTGTGGTTCTACATCTACCTTTGTATGTAAATGCCACACACGAAACGTGAAAACACTGCAGACGGTGGTCTTCTGGGCTCAGCTGTGTAATAGCCTCTCCTAAATGACAACCACCATTACAAAAATCATTAGTCTACTCCTCCCCTCTGTTGTTGAGGTGGTCATTCAGTTTTCCTACTGCGAGCCGTCCAGGGAGGCTGCCACATTATCGGCCCTGTGAAACCCAACACTCCCACGGCTGCCAGGTGTTTGGGTTAGGCTTTGTGACAGGCTGAGCAGACGCAAAGCTGTTTATAAGGCGGCGACTTTGACGCTTGGATCACACGTTGAAATGAAAGTTTTGGGCAATTTTTATTTTTATTCCCCAAATATTTGCCAATTTTTTTTTTTACTAATTCACGTGAAAATTATCTGGCTTGAGCTGGAATCAGGTTCACTTCCTCTGTGATGTTGTGTTCCACTATTAGGCACTATAAAAAATGCACAACCGATTGCGTTTGAGGAAGAAATGGAAATAAAATAATAATACTGTAATAAAGTTTCAGCAAATGAACTAACGACCAAAATCAACAAGATGGCAGAGACTGTGGTTGAAGGATATGCTTCTGTAGAGGAAGTCATACCATAAGGTGTCACTTGATGTGCCCATGATTGCTAAAAGTTGATGGACAAATCAGTTGACAGCAACTCACAAAACCAACAATGTTACAGCTTGTCGAGACAAGCAGAAAAGTATACAGTAATAAGCACTTAAGACAGAAAAACACATTTAAAGCCAGGGCCACTAAACAACTACTGTATGTAGCAATTAGAATAATGCATTTAAAACACAAAACGAGAAATGTTTTTTTCTAAATAAAAGACAAACTTGTGCTTGTTTGGATCGAATAAGTTAATATCAAGTGAATAAACGTAGTTCAGGCTCCGACAAAACAGCTTAGTGATTGGGAGAGCATGGAATTACAACACAGGCTAATCATCTGCAACATGGACCTATTCAGGAAAAAAAAAAAGACACGCAATTCAAATGTCCAGACCTGTCCGTGTCCTCCCTGTCTGAGAATTAACTTTGTGGACAAAACAACAGTGTCATGTCAGGATTCTCCAGTGTTTACAGTGGAAACATGGCAGCTCCCACCACAATGGTAAGCCTTCTTGCAGGGCAGCAGAAATTACAAGCACATACATGTAGAGCATTTTAAATCTGAGGAATGTACCGGTAAGCTTATTTCTGATCTTCAACAGGGTTGCAGATTAAAATAACCTCAGCTGTGAACTTTGATCAAAACGAAACAACTTCCTTAATAGAAATGATGAGTTATTTTTCTTAACAGAAGTGAATCTTATTAACTAACTCATGACAAGTTGATCATCATGCATCCAAAAAGCTCCAAAGGCCAAATTTTAAAGTGAACAGTTTTTTGAGAAGCAGGACGCTCTCCAAAGGTTCACATTCATGTAAAAACAAGAGTCCTTTAACTTGTATTAATCATAGATTTGTTTTAAATTTTGTCCTATTCCATTAGCAGCTTCAATTAATACAAAAAAAGCATTATTATTTTGCAAATTTTAAAAATTCCCTTGAATGTGAAATCAATTATCTTAAAATGTAAAACTCTTGTTTTGCAAAATGCATGTTATGCGAAAAGTAAATACTGATTTAGACATTGTCCTTAACTCAGTTTCAGTGAGACTATCCTAAAGAAAAGTGAAAACAACTTTAAAAAAACTGCATTTATAATCTTATTACCGTTTATAGACATTAAACCAGTTTTAGAGTAACATTAAATCAAGATTACAAATAAATATCACGCAAAGACTACTAAAATCAGAGTGTGAAATTATTATTATTTTGTGAATTGAAGTTTTTGAAGTTCCCTGATTTAGTGGATTATAACATCTTGTCATTTATGTATAGAGCACATCATAATGCATTGCCTTCTAATATCCAAAATAATTATGTGAAAAGATCCAGTAATTATAATCTTAAGGGGAAAGATGTTTTTCTTAAAACGCCATTCAGAACCAGTTTGAAGGGAAGATCTACCCTAATTCAAGGTGTTAAGACTGTGGAACGATTTAGAGTTGGCTGTTAAGGAAGCTAAATCAATCTCAATATTTAAGAAACTGGTAAAAGTCCATATGCTAAAAATATAGTATATATACCGGTATGAATGTATTTCATGAAAAGTGTTGATATTTGAAACATCGCTTGAGTTAATTACTTGTTTTGACAATTTTTTGAATATGTTTATTTGAATGGTTTATTGGATAACAAAGGAGCAGATATTATAAGATTTTTTTCTTCATCTGCTGCCTTTCATTTTATGTATACTATGTTTTGTAGTTAAAGATATGTTAATTGTTATGTTGTGTATTCTAATTTTGTTATGAAATGAATAAAGACTTCTAAAAAAAAATAAAAAATTAGATGTTAAGAATCACAGTCAATGTTTAATGTTTAAAAAAACTGTCAGTGCAGATCAATGCTTGTCGTTTCACCTCCTGCTCCTGGGCGACCATTAGGACGTTTGAGATCCATGAAGACCAGTTTGTAACTCGACCAGTCAGCTCGGACGGCAAACAAACAGAAAGAATCGACCAAAAACCAAAACAGTTTGCAAATTACATGCAAATAACACCCGACTACAACCCTCCATACCTGTCTGGACCAGGTTTTGTCCAACTACCGCAACTACGGTCAAATTAAAGCAGAAAAACAACACTAAAATCTCACATAAAATCAAAAACACCAAAGAAGATCGCCTCATTACTGACGGCTACGTTGAGCGTCCATACCGGTGGACGGTCACCGATAAACCGCCCGGTGAGGCTAACTCACCGGAGTTCTGTCGCGGTGCTCCGGAAAGGAGTTTTTGTCATAACTTCGCCTTTACTTACTTCGTCACGTCGAACATGTTTCTTCTTCACCGTGACTGCAAGTTCGTCAGGTGAGAACGACAGAGAAGTGCACAGTTCGGACGGTTGGTTCAACAGAGCGCTGCGCGTGAGGTCATCGGTTTACTCGAGCAGGTAGTGCGCATGCGCCGTCACATATTTAATCGCAGTGCTTCATGGATATTGTGGTTCTGCACGTCGCAAAAGCTGTGTCCAGAACAGGGGTCTGCAAACTGCGTCTCTGGAGCCACATGCGGCTCTTTTGGTCCCTCTGCAGCGGCTCTTTCAAGCTTTGACCCAAACTGACATAAAACTAAATTTTATTAGTTGTTATAACAACTGCAAGGTCTAGTTTGAGCAGTTTTCTTACATTACTGTACAAGGAGTAAAACATATACTGTACTGTACAGTACTCACTTTCATTTTACGCTAATTATTTCTTTTAAGTAGGATATTTAATTTTTCTACAGTTAAAAAAAATCACACAGGTATGCATAGTTTATCGTTTTAGTTTTTAGAAACTGGGCCAAAACTAAATTAATTTTTCCTTCTTTACAAGAATCTTGTCTTTTATTTTATCTTAAAATGTAAAAATATCAATAAATGTTAAAAATCATTAGATATTTTTAGTTTTATAAACTCACCTCCACTGGCCAGAAAAACGTCCTCCAACAAACTTCAAGTGGTCCGTGGGCCACCAGTTGAGAATCCCAGTTGTAGCAGGTATTGTGGCTCCGGACATGTTTAATTTAGTGAACAAAGGGGCAGAAATGGCTCTTTTGATTGTAAAGGTTGCAGACTCCTGGAGGTAAAACATATTAACTGAATACGCGTTAGGGTTGAAAAAAAATTGTCAGTCTGCTGTTATTCTGATACATTTTAATAAATATTTTGACAAACTTTTCAGTAAGTAATCAAAACTAGCCTGGCCCTCGCCTTCCTGCACAGCTCCGCTCAATTCTCATTTCCCTAGTCCAAAGCGAAGTGAAGGACAAGGGTCTGGTTTAAACCAGGCTAAATCAAAACATGCTTTTTTAAAAAGTCTAATAAAACTGTTAATAAAGTTGTCCTGATACATGCTCAATAATCCATCCATCCATCCATTATCTTTTACCCGCTTCTTCCATTTTGGGTCACGGGGGTCGCCGGTGCCCATGCCCAGTAATCACTGTGCGAGGGGCGGGGAACACCCTGGACAGGTCTCCAGTCCATCACAGGGACACATTAGAGACAAACGAGACAACCATTCACTCTCTCACTCACACCTAGGGACAATTTAGAGTTACCATTCAGCCTAACATGCATGTTTTTGATCTGTGGGAGGAAACTGGAATACCCAGAGAAAACCTACGCATGCACAGAGAGAGAGAGAACATGCAAACTCCACCCAGAAGGGCCCCTGGACTGGCATTTGAACTGGGGGCCTATACTTGCTGAGAGGCAGCAGCTCTGCCAGTTGCGCCACCGTGCTGCCGCTCAATAATCCACGTCGGTGAATCTAGGTTGAGTCAGGTCCTCTGGACGGATTCTTCTTTGCTGAAACATTTACTCTTTTATCCAAAAGTCTTCTTCAGTTTGAGGAGCTACAACAATCTCAGCCTTATAAATAGCACCTTCTCATGGTGAATCAACCAGTTTGCTGGCAGCCAAAACTACCGGTAGGCTTGTTGTTCACATGTTCCGATGGCTGCTTGCTCTTCACAGAGGAGAGGACGAGTGATATTTGCAAAAACAGCATTGTAAACGAGGAACAATTAAACACGGAGGCCTCTGTTTAATGATGGACGAGATCGCTTTACAAATATGGCTTCCTTTACTCTTTTCTCAAACCAACATTTCTATCAAGGATGTGCACATCTTCATCCCTGAAAGAGTGACTACAGAAACGACCTGAGATTTAATCTCCAATGCAAACAGAGTATACAGTATAGCAACATTCCTAGGAGTCTTCAACTCAAATCTTCAGTCAGTGGGGACCAGGCAAGCAAGGTCTTTCAGAAGACACAGACCCAGCTGCTGAATGAATGGGTGAGACAGACCAATTTCACCACTGAGGCTTTAGAAGCCAAAGAAGAGTGCATCCAACAAAAACTAACTATGTACTGTACTCATCCCTTTTCGTTGGCAGCTCAGAACATCATATACAGAACATCATGGACTTTAAGGTGAGGGAATGGGATGTCATCCTGAAGGAGACTGATGAAACAGCGGTCTCTTTTGATGTCCCATCACGTGCATTTTCCTGTTGACGAGGCAGTAGAGGTGGTCTGTTTAAGGTTAAAATCAGACACCACTCTGAACAGCAGGACCACGCTTTCCACAGAGCAACTGTGTCAACTCTTGAAACTGTGCCTGCAGTCAACCTACTTCACATATGGGGAGCAATATTATAGGCAGAAACATGGGTGTGCTATGGGGTCTCCAGTTTCTCCTATTGTTGCCAACCTGTACATGGAGGAGGTAGAAAAGAAAGCCTTGACGTCCTTTTCAGGGAGACCACCAAGTCATTGGTTCAGGTATGTTGATGACACCTGGGTTAAAATTAAATCTCAGGAAGTCCAACATTTCACTGATCACATCAACTCTGTGGATAAATATATCAAGTTCACACGAGAAGATGTAAAAAATGGCAGGTTGGCTTTCTTGGACTGTGAGGTCTCAGTTTCTGATAGAGGAAATTTGCAAACTGAGGTGTACCGCAAACCCACCCACACAGACCAGTATTTACAGTTTGACTCCCATCACCCTCTGGAGCACAAGTTAGGAGTCATCAGGACTCTGTACCACAGAGC